>CATKHJ010356540.1:0-22382 GCA_949750685.1 Vernicia montana | reverse complement strand
TAATATATTTTAGAATAATATAAATTATTACTTTACTATGTGATATATCATTTTTTTAAATATATATTATATAACACATTATTAAACAAATTATTAATTATTTAAAAAAATAAATTAAATTAAATATCAAAACTAATTATTAAAGTTGAGTTCAACCTTAATAAGGTTGAATTCAACTTTATTAAGGTTGAACTCAACCTTAATAATTGGTTAACAATCAACTTTAAGCACTTTAAATTTATAATTTTTATAATAATTATTATGAAACAGTAAGTTTAACTTACAGTATGTTATGAGAACTTTATAATGATAGGACATATGCATAAAATGAACTTTTTTACTAAAAGATATTAGCCATTAAAAATGATAATATAACATTGGAAGAAAAAAACCCCAGAGAAATAGATGGAATAGTTTAGTTCAACCTTAATATCAACCTTATTAAGGTTAAATTTAACTTTAATATCAACCTTATTATGGTTGAATTTAACATTATTAAAATTTAATTCAAATCTTAATAATATTGAATAATAAATTAATAATAACATATAATTTAAAAAATAAAATTTTAATATATTTTAGAATAATATAAATTATTACTTTAATATGTGATATATCATTTTTTAAAAATATATATTATATAACACATTATTAAATAAATTATTAATTATTTTAAAAAATAAATTAAATTAAATATCAAAACTAATTATTAAAATTGATTTCAACCTTAATAAGGTTGAACTCAACCTTATTAAAGTTGAACTCAATCTTAATAATTGGTTAACAATCAACTTTAAGCACTTTAAATTTATAATTTTTATATTAATTATTATGAAATAGTAAGTTTATCATACAGTATGTTATGAGTGCTTTACAATGATAGGTCATATGCATAAAATGAATTTTTTTGTAAAAGATATTAACCTTTAAATATGGTAATATAACATTGAAAAGAAAAAAAAAAAAAAAAAAAAAGAAACAGGTGGGTTGAAATCCCACATCGTTTGTGCTGCAAATGAACATGTACTTTCTTTTTTATAAAGGGAGGAGCACATGCTTTTTCAAGTAGATTGAAGTGATTTTGGCTATCATCAAAATAAAGGCTTATATATTTTGAGCTTATATTTGAGTTTTTTTTTTTTGACTTATTTGAGCTTTTTTTAGTTTAAAATTTATTTGAGACCCAAAATCCCCGAATACCCGAACCGACTTGTCCCTAAAATTCGAGACAAGTCGGAACGGGGATTTTTTATTTTCAATTCGGGACCGGTTCCTTAATTTTGAAATCCCCGAAATTTCGATTCGGTACGGAGATTTTTCAATCTCCGGCTTTACCCGAACCGTGCACAGCCCTAATCTGAATCATCTATAAATCGAATACTTCAGTAACGAGCGTTTATAATATATAATGAATATTATTTTACTCTTTATTTGATTGTAACGTTCGTCCATAATATGTAACGTGCGTTATCAATACATATCAATAAACACTTAATATAATAAAAAATAAATATATATTATTATTTAAATTTTCAGTATCAACATAATTAAATTTTTAACTTGTAATTATTTGCTTTCATTAATTTGAAAACATAACCGAATTTGAAAACAGATCAACAGTTAAATCAAACAACCCGTTATGGTAATGCTACAGTGGTGTAATTACGTCGAGAGATCAAGGGCATTTCCGTCATAAAATTCTCAATCCTGACTGTGTTGTCATTTCTCGGAGTTAGATGGCTGCGTTGAAGCTGACTCTTCTTTCGAGGAGGATTCGGTCAATGGGAGAACAATTTTTTTTTTTTTTTTGCCTTTGTGGGATGGATACTATTTTAGTATTTTCCAAGTACTATTCTGAGGATTTTATGATTTCAAATAGTTTCTCTTGTCTGTTTGTCTGTTTTTTTATTTTATTTTTTTTTATTGAATGAGACAAAGCCTTTTCATTTTTTTTTTTTATTTCATACTTTCTTTAATGATTTTTTTTTTCGCCCAGATACTTTCTTTAGTGATTAGTTTATTTTAATGGTAGTGGGGAAATGAAGAGATAAAAAGAATAAATTTAATTTTTCTTTATATTTGGTTATTAAAATGAGAAAAAAAAAAAAGGATAATTGCATTTCTCTTTGGCAAAAAAATAATAATAATAAGGATAATTGCATTTCTCAATATCCTTTTAATTTTTTTTAAGGAAAAGTAGCTTTTATTTTTAATTTAAAATTATAATTTGTAACCTTCGGATTTAAAAGTTAATTTTTATAAAAGAATGTCATTAAAATTTAAAATAACTATTAAAATATTTACTAATTAAAAAAATATATTTTTATTTTGATGTTTAAATATCTTTAATATCTATATGCATTCACATAGTTAAATATAAAATAAATTAAAACATGCAATTATTTTTATTAATATATTTTTATGTAACACTTAAATTGCATATAATCAAAATTTATTATAATATATATGTAAAATAATGTTCTCATTCATCATTTTACAATTTAATTTCAATTTCAACTTCTAATTACTAAATACTTTATAATTATTTTTAACCGCTAATTATAAATCATTGACCGTTTACAGTTGGAAAGTATTTTTAAATCCAACATGTCTTTAATAAGATAACAAAAAATAATAAAAAACAATTTCAATTATTTTTTTTCTCTTCTTTTTTTCTTACTTTTAAGTATAATATAACAGTAAATACATATACGATCTTACAATATATTCATATTCAAATTCCCTACCTACTGCATGCTTAACCAAAAAAGAAAATCATTTTCATCCCTGCACAATTTGTTATCCAAAACAAGTGTATTAGACAAGGCATTCAAGCTTGACAAAGGAGGTTTTATTTTTGAGCCCTATGTAATCTGAACTGTCAAAGACCAACTTTAAAATGAGTCTGGTTTTGAATTGAAGGTTACGTATTTGGGCGAGACTTGGCAGTTAGCTACAAATTAGAGTCGACTTTTTGAGCCGAATAAGGTTTGAGTCAAGAGCATAGTTATTAAACTCGGCCCGAATATTAACCCGGTCTATAAATTAGATCGACGGATCAGTAGTTCAATCACTGGATTAATGGTTGAACTGGTGGGTCAATATAATTAAATAAATATATAATTTATAATTTTATATAATAAAATAAATATAAAATATTAAAAAATTTAGAAGTATTTAAACTTTCACTTAAAAGTAAAAATTAACAAACTAGATATTTCAATTTACAAACATAAAAAAAAAATATAAATAAATCCATTAAATATTTCATATATCTTTAAATTATTAATATATTTCATTATATATCAATTTAAGAATGAAATATTATTAAATTATTAAATTTCAGATATTAAAATTAATTTAACATTAAGGATTGAAACAAAATGATTAAAGAAATATTCAAAAATGAAAATAAAAGTGCATATCATAATAATTTATCCAAAAATGCTAGAAAATAATTTATTTGCTAACTTGTATTTTTTATAATGAAAAATATATGAAAAATATAAAAATAAGTAATACCCTCATTATTTCAATATCTATTTGAGACATGAAAACATGCAAATAAGAGCAAATTTTAGTGAAAAAAAAATTTGAAAATTGTGAAATCACCAAGTCACAGGTTCAACCGTCCGGATCGCATATATTTTGTGGGTCAATTGTTAATCTGGTTCGATTACAAATTCGGACCAATTTAATGCTCGGATCACCGATCTGACCGTCTGGACTAGTTTGAATTTAATAACTATGGTCAAGAGAAAAAATGTCTCAGCCTAGCCCAAAATTTGAATATGTGTTTTGCCAGTTGACCATTCCATAATAATTAAACGATGGGAAAATGCTTTCATTCATTAAAAACTTGTGCACAAACCTTTTTTTTTTTTTAACTAAATATTTCATTAAATGATAAAATAGACAATACAAAATTATAATACTTTATAATATTATAATTTCTCAAAATTAATATGAAAATAGATTAAGAATACAAATAGTAACAGCAACAATCTTGGCATATTAGATTGTGCTTGATGGTAATTAATAGTCATTTTTCCACTATTCTGATAGTTTTTTTGTAAGTTTAATCTGGAGACTAACAAATATAGATTCAATGTCAAAAGTATGGTTGCAATTTTGATTGAATTATTGATCAATTGAAAAACCAAGATCCACCATAAATGGGATAAAGAAACAAAAAGAAAGATACACCACAAATGGGATAAAGAAACAAAAATACAAACTACCAAAATGAAAATAAACCTAAAATAAAATCAGATATATTCAAAATAAGAACAAATATGAATATTATTGAATAATAAAATTAAGTATAATGAAAAATAGATAATAATGATACACCATCGGTCAGTGGCGGATCCAGAAGAATTTGTCAATGGGGACAACAAATTACACCATCTAATATCAAATGTCTTTAATTAGTTTTAAGTTTAGTAGATAAATTTACATTGGACTTTGTACAATTTTGATATTATACCTTTTTTTTTTTTTTTTGTTAATTCTATTATAATTTATAAATTTAGTTTCAATTTTACCCTCAATTACAATTGTAAGAAAAATCATATTAATAATTAAAAATCCAAATTAAGGTCAAATTAATTTTAAACTTATTATATTATATAGTCAATTTAATTTTTAAATTTTAACTAAAGTTAATAAAACTCTTTAATTTTGCAAATTTGATTAATTGAGCCATTAATTTGATTATTAGTAGTTTACCTAATTCACAAAGTTAGAGAAACCCAATTGATTATTATATTGAAGTTTAAACATTTAAATTATTAGTGTGGTATAATCAATTCTAAGATTAATTTCACCTTTACCTTTCAAATTATTATGAAAATATTATTATTTTCAATTTAATTTTAGGGTAAAATTACAACTAATTTTTCAAATTAGAATATAATTGACAAAAAAAAAAAAAGAGTATAATTGTAAAAAATACAAAATTTAGGATAAATTTATCTATTAAATCTTAGGTGGTGTTTGGTAAAACTGAAAATTAAGTGCTGAAAATTTAAGTTCTGAATTTTAACTGCTGAATAAAATAAGTTATATAATTTTTAAATAGTAAAAATATTTAAAAATTTTATTATTTGTTATATTCAATACAAATTTTAAGTTAAAAATTTTGATTTATCATTTTAAATGGTTTTTGACTTAATTTAGATTTTTAAGACGTAGTTATCAAACAAATTTAAAACGATTAAGTGCTGAATGGTGTTATCAAACACCACCTTAGTTTTATGTGGACTCCAATATTAAGAGGGGGGCTCTCTGCAAAAAAAAATTAAGTGGGGGGCCTATTTGCAATTTTATGGAGGCAAATTAAAAAATCAATACATATACAAAGTATGTGTGTAAATTTAAAAAGTCAATACGTCAGCTATCCCCACTACCTCCAATATAAATCTGCCATTGTTATTTGTCTAAAAAAAAACCGAAGGTGGCAAAAAATAAATAAATAAATAAAAGAAAGAGATTTTCAGAGAGAAAGATGAGCTTCTCTCTATAAAACTTAGAAGAAATCACCAAAATAATATCTCCTTTTTTAACTTGTGCACAAACCTGCAAATATTTGAGAAGTATGTTTATTTTTCTAATTCATAAATAGATATGTTTACTTTAATTAATTTTAATTAAAGTAAATTTGTATGCATGATGTCACTGTTTGATATATATATATATATATTTTTATGAAAATGAAAATATTGAGTAAAATGCACTAATCACAAGTGCAGCCTGCATGATTTACTATAAATAAAATTATAATTATACCAATCAAATCATTTTTAGAGGTCTCTAATTAACAATTAAGTTTTAAAACCTTTAAGAGCATGGGGAAATAATACAAACAATATTTTGTATAATTTAAAAAAGAGAATTGATTTCAAACTTATTTAATTTATATAATTAAATAGGAAAATCTTGAAATTCTTATTTTCAGCCTTCATTGCTGGAAAATTTCCTGTCATAACTTTTTATTTCTTCGTCGAACTCTGCTGGAATTTTTTCTATCTAAATCATCATCATTTTTGCTTCGAATTCTGCATACCACATAGCTCTCCAACCGAAAGAAGTTTATCAGAAATTATACAAAATTATTGAATTTTCTTTATTTTATAAATTTGATCATAAAGACAACTTCATTATTATTGAATCAAAATTGATTGATTATATATTGTTAATTAATTACCTTGGTCATAAGGGTCTCATTACGTTGAGCTTGAGGAAACAAAATAAGATTGACCCTGAATTCATGCATAATCCAAGGGCTTCTGATCCCTGTTGGTGCTTTTCCCCAATAGAAAACCATAGTTTTCTTGAACCAACATTTAATTTCTTATGAAATATCATTGCATCCACACCACTGACTTTCTAGTAACCAGCTTTTGTAGTTCTTTTTGACATTGATCTACTTGAATATTTTCTTTCTCTGTGTAAAAAGATATGCTTCTCCTGGCATCCCATGCTTGAATTCACCTGCATCATTATATTCCAATTATTACTCCTCAAATGTACACTTATATAATAAAAAAAAAAAAAAAGGGAAAGAAAAAAATGGCCTAATGACAAAATAATAATAATAATAACATTTTTCTTTTCAATTCTATCAAAAATTTTTAATTTTAACAAGTGTATAGTTTAAATTTTTAATTTTTGTAATCCAACAGTTTGATATTTGAATTCCCCCACTGGTGGTTTGAAATGTTTAGTAAATACAAAATTTGGACTAATATTTCAAATTCTAGTTGTGACATTTTAAAATTATAATTGAAACCTTAAAAATTAAAAGTATTTAACTTTAACTTTGGCCACAAAAATTACAGGTTTGTTCCCTATATATATATATATATATATATTAAATGTTTGTTTGGTTTAGCGGTAAGAATCAATTGTAAGTGGCTAGCAGTTCATAATTAATAGTTAAATAATTATACAATATTTAGTAATTTATAGTGATGGCTATGGGTAAATTATGAGTCAAATTTTTGCATACCTATATTCTACCGTCTTATATTTTGACGGAACAAGTTTAGAGTCAGGGTGAGATATATATATATATATATATATAAACGGGTATTCGGAATGGGTACACCATTACCCATCCAGTCCCATTAAAATTGAGTTAGGTGAATGCCCGTCGAGATGAGTCAAAATTATTATTCCTAAACTAATTCAAGAGCTTGAATTAGGGTTAAATTTTAAATTCAAAAGGAAGAAATGTCAATTTGGGCCTGAACTTAGGCCCTTGGTTGGCTAGTTCAATGTGGGCCAGAAAAAAAAATTAAAAAAAATTAGTTCAATTAATCCCTTTAACTTCATTTTCGGTTCAATTTAAGGCTTTCTCCCTTTGTTAAATTTAGTAAAGTTAAATTATGAGACTCACTTTATATTTGTAAATAATAAAAAAAATTAAAATTTATAAATAATAATATTTATAAATAATAAAAAATATTCAATTATAAATTATAAAAAATATTTAGAAGCAAAAAAAATTTAAAAACTTAAAAATTGAAAAAAAAAATCAAACCTAGATAAATATTCCACATCTGTATTTCATTATAAAACTCATATCTAATTCCATGATAATAAGATTTCATCAAAAATTATCTTTTAATTATAAATTTAAAAAATTTGTTGTTGAAAATACAAAGCGATACAAATCCTACTTAACCAATTAAAGGGGCACTTAATAATAGAGATGGTAAAATTTGATCCGCCTCGACGGGAAACTCGTTCCCGCCCCGAACTCGACGGGAAATCCCTGCCTTATTTATGGTAATGGGGCGGGGATGGAATTGAGTCTCCCCGCCCCGCCCCGATTGCCGCCTCGATTTCATAAAATCAATATATATGAATTTTTATTATAATTTCATATTACATATATATATATAAATTATTAGTTTTCTTTAAAATTATATTATTAAGTATTTAATTATATTATTATTATTATTTAAATATTAATTAATAATATATAAAACTTAACATAAATATATATAACATTTTTGTCAAAATATATAAATTATGAAATTTTAACATTAATAAAATTATAAAAAAATAAATGGGGACCCCCGTGTCCGCCCTGAATTCAATTTACCCCGCCCCGCCTTTGTTCTTACTGTACATGGGACGGGGACGAAAATCTCAAAACTCGCCCCGCCCCATTGCTATTGCTACTTAATAAAAGTTGACTATAAAATTGAAAAAAGCACTAAAATAACTTACTAATTGGAAGCTGGTCAAGATCAAATTGATAAAGATCAATATGTGTGATTATATCTATAGAAAGCCGCAGTCCAAGATATTGTTCAATAGATAGTGAAGAATTAATGAGTTTAATCACAACAAAAACAATGTTCCTAATGGGTGGTTAGCTGAGAACCTTCTTTCTCTCTATTCATTCTAGCTCTTCTTGATCCCTCCCTTAAGACCTCACTTGAGGTTTTCTTTTTCGCTGGCTTTGACCACCAGAAGGGATATCTTTTTTTTTTTTTTTTTGTTACTTTCCTTTGTCTATTTCTTTAAATAAATTGGTTAAGGCCTTGGTGCCTTTTTTATTCCCAGCTTTTATCGGGCCTGTGTATTTGATTTCTTATGTTTTGCCTTTGATCTTTAGCATTGGCAGATATACTACCATGGAGGAAATGATATTTCATCACCTCCATCTTCGAAGTACTGGGTACTTGGTTGGATAGTGGGTGGATGAAGGCTCTCTTTTTTGTTGGCATATCTGGTTGCATGAGGTCGTTCCTTGGTCTTGGCTGTTTCTTAGTTTTTCATGTATGAAAAGGGTTTGTGGCTCTAGCAATACATAATTTGTTGGTTGGGTTTAGCTTTAATTTTGTTTTATATCTTTTTCCTCCTCCTCCATAGATTACCAGTGGCGAGGAAGGTTAAACCAGTAGAAGACACTAGAAAGGGAAAGATGGAGCAGGGGCAGATTGAGAATTTCATAATTTATGTAGGTCTATAGGCTGTGTTAATACCAGACTTAGTTCTAGATTATGTTTCGGGCTTCAAGCCCAATGCTATAAAATCCATGTTGGGTGATGTTGTTTTGAACATTAGGTTTTTTTAATGAATACTCTTTCTGAATTAGTCTCAAAGTTTTAATTTTTAATTGTATTGACCTGAACTTAATGTCCCTTTAATTATATGAAAAATATTTTCCTTTGGCAAAAAAAAAAAAAAAAAAAAAAAAAGATAGTGAAGAATTAACTCACAATCATAAGGTGAAAATCTACACCCAACTGCTAAATTGAGGTCTTCTTCCACCTTAATTTCACCAATAGCAAGTTGGTTTCCTTCTATCACTTGTTTGTCTTCATCAACAAGATCATAAAATAGGGACACCATGTTAACTATAGCAATGAAAAGCGAAGAACAAGTACTTGTCATTGTAGTATAAATGGGCATGAACTAGTGGTATAAATCGATAAGGATTGGTTTTTCTGAATTCTTGTGGATTTTATTAAGACAAGGTACTAGGTTAATATTTTTTATAATGGAGACTAAATGTTTGTCTTTGAATAGGCTAAGTTTATTAGTATTTAAATAGATTTTGTATATGGTCTTATACAGGGTTCACTTTCTTTTTTACTTTTTTTTTTTTCAAATCCTTTTTGGATTGTGATTATCGAATTAGAGTTGGATTAGGAAAACTAGTAAAATAAAAAGAGGAGATTACAATAAATATAACTTTTTAACTTTTTAACTTTTTTTAAAAAATATCTTTTTATTTTTTCAAAATTTTAAAAATGTCTCTTTTTTTATATATATATACTTTTGAAAGTTAGACATTTTTAAATATAAAATTTAATAAGTTATATTTAAAAAAAAAAGACATATATAAAAATATTTTATATTTTTTAAATATTTATATAAAAACTCGAAACAAAAATTCATGGAGTTGCAAGGCCTTCTAATTAATTAGTTTCTGGGCCAATGGCCCTTTTTTTTTTTTTTTTTTTTTGCCAACTACCCCAGTTGTTGTATTTTTATAATATATATATATATATATATATTATTTAATATTCAAGTGGAATTTATTTATAAAATTTATCCCCAAAATATATATGGATCTGAGAGAAAATAAATAATAATTTTATTAACTGAATTGACTCAACATTTCACCCATTTTACTAGACTAGGTCCAAGTAAATTAGTACCGTCAGTAAAATGGGCCAAGTTAAGTAATAGTTTTAGCTTCATGAAACTAGCGTGAGTCTAATTAATTAAATTTTTTTGAGGTAAATATTAATAGTGTGGTAATATTAAAGTTTTTAGATTTGGTTTGATTTTAAAATTGGTAAAGACATATGATTACCAATTAAAAGTTTAACCGGAGTCAAACTGTAATTAAATTAAATATATAATAAATATTATATATAATATATTATAATTAATATTACACTTGTTTTAGCATTAATTAATATTACATAGTATTAAAAATCATGATAAAAAAATATATTAATATAAAGTGAATAAATTAAATAAAGCATTAATTAGTAAATTTATTAAATAATAATTGAAATAAAAAGTAAAAATATTTAAAATCATCAATGCTTTATATAAAAAAAAAAGTAAATTTAAAATTTAAAATTTAAAGAGTGTTGGATGTAAAAAAAAAAAAATATACTCTTTATATTTAAAATATAATTAAAATATATTTTATTTATATAAAAATTGCTTTTAAAATACTTCCTCCATTTTTTTTAATTGTCGTTTTTTGAAAAAAAATTTTAAAATTATTTGTCATTTTAAAAAATCAATAAGATTTCAATTTTTTTTTTCCAATTTTATCTTTTTTCGTTTACTCTATAATTAACATTGTTTTAAAAATCGGACCGATCGGTTCAACAGGTTAAATCGAAAATCGCTAGTCAGTTCAGTTTGGTTCACTGAAAAAATTAAATTTTTGGTTAAACCACTATTTGACAGGTTTTGACCATTTTTTAGTAGGTTTTAACTGGTCGAAACTCTATTAATAGGAATCTGATAAAAAAAATTAAAAAACAAAAAGAAATGAAAATGTTTTATCCAATCGGTCGGATTACTGATTCAACCGATCTGACTGGTTGAACTACGAACTAGTGACATGACCGATTTGATTATCAGTCTGATTTTTAAAATACTGATAATTAATGCACATATTATTCATTACTTTATAACTAATAAGAGTAATTTAATAATCTTATATTTAGAATTTAATGTAATTAATTATTTTTTAATTTTTATGAAATAATAAAAAATAATAATTAAAAAAGAATGGAGGAGCAAATAACACTAATTTTTTTTTATCCAAATAAATAAATAGCACCATTTACTACCCTATTAGCATGCACTTTTGTCCTCCAAACGTCTAAGCCTATTAGACATGCATATATGCCACATGTCATGTCAAGCAATAAATGTTTCCATTTTCAACATTACTTTGACCAACTATCTCATCCTCTCTCTTCAATTTAAATAATAATAATGGGATTCCAACAGCTATTTACACTGTACATTTTCCTCTCTTCTCTCTCTATCTGTTCATCTTCTCCATCTCCCGTTTTGTCAATTAGAGCAGGTTTTTTATCCATTATGGCCGGAAAAAGGTGGAGTTGAAGCGAATCAAAGACAAAAGTAGGCGTTATGTTACTTTCTCCAAGAGGCGAAACAGATTGATCAAGAACTCTGTGATGTAGATGTGGTTGGAAAAATTCGAAAAACCCGGACCGGATTGTCAGGTTCACCGGATTTTTCCGATTGAACCGATCAGTCCGATCTGATTTTAACAATCATGATAATACATTATCTAACTTCTAACTTTGAATTTTTTCATTTGGCCAAAAAAAAAATTTTTTTTTCCACTTATTTGTAATTGTGTAACATGTAATATAAAATAATATTCAGGTTGTAAATAACATACATATTTCAAAGTACAGCTCTAAGGATTTAAAAAATATTGGAGAAAGATGAAGTACAGTGGATATGAGATTCAATTATGTCCAAAAATACTGAGAAGAATAGTTTCCATTCCTAAAATGTGTCTGTGTATTATGGAGAGAGAATTTTTGTTGTTTGGTAAAATAGAAAGATGTAGAAATTACTAAACTAGCAATAATTTGGCCTTCTTCTTGCAACTAGCCTTCACAAATAAATGTAACTAAATTAGCATACTATTGATTTCCAAGGAAATACAGAAAATTCAATTGTAAATTTGTATTCCTTAATCCTTATTTTGTCTTTATTTTGTCTTTTTTTAAGTCGAAGTTAAGAAATTTTTGAACCATTTAACAGAATCCTTAGGGTATCTCTTGAGATTGTCATTATAATCCACAAAATAAAGACCAAATCTTGAAGTGTATCCAGCTGCCCACTCCCAATTATCCAATAAAGACCATACAAAATACCCTTTCACATTGCACCCATCTTCTCTGCAAATAGCCAAAAGGCCCAAAACAATACAATGTTAGATTGCATACCTAAACATATTTACTAGAATCTATATAAATGAATTCCAATTTCTAATTTCATGTTTGATATAAAAGGAAAAAATGTTCAATTTACTCTTATGAAAGAAAAGGAATTCAACCTAACTGAATCAAATTCTATTATTTATAAATGAATTTTATACTTAAAATTTATTTATACCAAACAGGATAACTAAGAGATTATTCGTACTTGATAGAAGCTAGCAAGTTTGTTAGATAATCGTTGTGGTATTTGATCCTTTTCTCATCCTTGAGAGCATCTTTAATGGAGATAAGGGGGTTGTTTGGGTCATCCATCCCTGCAAAGAACATGAGTAAACAGAAAGGTAAAGCACTAAAGCTAGTTATTAGATATCACTAATTGTAGATTAATAAGATCAATTATATTATAGTTTTAAGTCTTTAAGGAAATTAAGCTGATAAACTACTTCATAGATTTTCAAGAATTAATTACCATTTTCTGTTATAATGATAGGAAGGTTCCCATACTTATTCTTGATGTAATTCATTAAGCTTCTCATCCCTTGAGGAACTATGTACAACCATATAGAATTTGCCTGCAATTTCAGGTAAGTCAAAATATTAGTCAGGTTGAGGGAAAAAAATACAAAACTCAAAACCTCATAGCTCTGAATATGAATCCAATATCACTGTCCCAAAGTTTGTTGATATCCTATTACATATTCTAGTGTAAAAAATGATGAACATAAAAGCTTCACTTCAATTCATTACATACCCTGTCTGCAATAGGTATCAGACCTTTGAATGCTGCAAAGAAAAAGAATACACTCAATTAATGGCTAATCTAAATCCATCATATTATGTCTAATAAAGTAATTAGTACTTTTAATAATTTAACTTACGAAGAGTGTTGGCCCCAGAGTCAGCAATGGAGTCATTAAGAAGGTCACCAATGATGTTAGTTGAATTATGTTCTGCATAATATGTAGTGTAGTGATTAATTCCAACAAAATCTAAAGACCCTTTAACAAGAGCAGCCTCAGATTTTGAAAATTTTGGCAATCTTTTTCCAACTCTACTTCTCATTGAACTTGGATAATCCCCAAAAATCAAAGGTTCAATAAACCAACCAAGCTGAAAATCTTGAGCTCTTTGAGTTGCCTCAATGTTTTCTGTGGAATTGGTCTTTGGTTCAAACCACATAACATCAAATGATATGCCAACTGATCCTTTTTGTTTTGCCTTATATTTCTTCCTGTAAATGTCTGCCACAGTTCCATGAGAAAGAATCACATTATGGGCAACTATATATGGCTCAGTTGCAGAGTTTCCAGCCGTGCAGAAGAGATGCAGAAGAATGGAACATCGGCCCGGCGCTTGAAGACCAACATCATACCCTTGTATGGTAAATGTGTGAGGCTCATTGAATGTTATCCAGTGCTTTACCCTATCACCAAATTCTCGAAAACAAGTTTCCGCATATGTTGCAAAGTCCTCTCTGTAAATGACTAGTGTTAATTCACCAGAATCATATACAAGATAATCTGAAATATCATAATTTTAATGTTAGAAAGTCTTTTACATTATCTGTGAGCTTAGCCATCCATTGTATCTGTCATCCAATGCTTGAGGAAGATCCCAGTGGTAAAGGGTCACATATGGCACAATTCCTGCATATATTGTTCACAATAGGTGATCTTTTTTAAGCATAAACTTGGTTATCAGTATAGGCAATCTCCACCTACTATAATTTTTCTTTTTTAAAATACCATTTACCAGTGACAAATATTATCAAAGACATGATGCTTTTTAGTAATTAACTAGAGGTAATTTAAATTCGCTTTTAAAATAAATGTCATATGTTCTAATCATAAAAATTTCAAAATAGATACATTTCATTCCTAAATTTTTTTTTTCAACAATATCTAAAATAGTGTTTTTTCAGAAAAACTGTTACGACAAAAAAAGCCAAACAAGCTTTGAATATTATGAAGGCTAGCAGATTAATTATGATAGTTATTAGAAGGAAAAAAATGATTAAATGAAAAGGGTACCTGCTTTAAGTAAAGCACTGATGAGTTTGTTGTAATGATCAACTCCTGCCTGATTTATTGCCCCTGTTCCATCTGTACAGAGAAATATATAATGAGAAGCTTTGATGATGTGATATTTTGATGTCTCTACATGACTGTGAACCTGAGTGTAGTGAACTTACTAGGATAAATTCGAGACCAAGAAATAGAAAATCTGTAAGCATCCATGCCCATATCCTTCATAAGTTGAATATCTTGCTGTTTCCAATGAATCCACAAATTCAAAGATATTATATGAATGCTGACTAATCAAAGCTGAATTTTTTAAGTTTAAACACTCATAAAATTGAGGAACTCGCAAGAGAAGAGAAGAAGACAAGGCATACTTCAAAACGATGGTATTGATCCACGGCCACATCAGCATTACTAGAATCAAGTATCTTGCCTGCAAGATAATGTAATTGATATCAAGATTGAACTAATCACTGGGTTATCAGTCGTTGTAAAAATGTCAATAGTTTAATGAATGAAATTTTAAGGGTTGACTCAGTTGATAAGCCACGAGTGAAAATTAGTCTTGATACCAACTTATTGCAAAAAGATAAAAATAAAAAAAATAAAAAATACTGTTCATAGAAGTATTACCAAAAGAATGTGAGAATTTATCCCAAACACTTGGTCCCCTTCCATCCTCTTTCACTGCTCCTTCATACTGCAAAGAAAATAAATAATTTATGAAAAAATTAAATTATAATTAACTGTAAACCACATGCATGCAATTAGTTGACTTTATAGAACCGTATATGATCTTTGCAGCTTTTTTGACAGTCTAGTTTTCTATGTAAGTACAAGAATAATTTGGAATGTATGATTTTCAATCCAGCTAGCTATTTTTGACTTTTGATTAGGTATGGCCGGTTTAATTAAATTGTCGGTTTCGGTTTGAAATTGGTGATTTTAATTTAATAAAATGTTCAAATCGAAACCATAACCGATATTTACGGTTTTGATTTTGGTTTAGAACCGATCGGTTTTAGTTTTGATTTCGATTTGAAACCGATTTTTTTTTTATGGTTTAAAACTAGTTTCGAACCGATTACTTTATTACATTAATTTTGATTAAAAAATTAATATAACATAATGAAATAATTTAACATAAAATTTTAATAAAAAATGAAATTTATTAAAATATAATTGTATATTAAAAAAAGCTTGCACTTAATATTTACGTTAATTTATTAAAATATAATTGTATGATCGGTTTAACCTAATCGTCAGTTTCGGTTTGAAATTGGAGGTTTTGATTTTTGATCCAGTTTTTAATAGAAACCAAAACCAAAACCAAACTCCTTATGATTTCGGTTACAAACCGAAACCATAACAAAAAACGGTTTTAATTTTGATTTTATTTGACCGGTTCCGATATGATTTAACGATTTCAATTTGATTTTGGTCACTCCTACTTTTGACTAATTAATCAAATATCAAAAATGTTGTTATTTTTGACTTTTGGCTAATTAATTTCTCTTAAGAAAAAGGTCTTAAGTCAATAAACATGCTAGTTAGTGAGATTAATTATTAGCTGCCAGCACACAGTAGAGTGTGAACAATTGCACATAAGTTACGAATGGATGTTTTCTTTTTCTTTTCTTTTATTATAATTAAGTAGAAATTCCTTGATAAGAACCAGACAGACAATTGAGGGTATTTATTTTTTGAAAAATTAAAATTGCGAAGTCTACCCATATATTATAGTAAGATTTGATTTATCTACACTTTTCATTATAATAAAGCATAAAACTAAAGAAAAAGAATGCTTTTCAAAAAAAAAAAAAAAAAAGAAAGGAAAATAGAATGCTTTGCAGACTGTTTGTTGGTGATTATTGATTATAATTAATATTTGTAGTTCGTAGTGGAGAACTAACATAAAATGATAAGGATAGCCAGATTTTATAATTGAAGGTAAAATATAAGTTTTATATCTAAAAAAATAATAATGTAACATATATTAAGATAAATGATTTAACTAAATAGTTAAATATACTAATAATTTAAAAGAAGACAAAGGATAAAAAGTCTATATCTTTTTTTCTTCTATTTAAATTTTTTTTTATCAATTTAATTTTTAAAAAGAAAAAGGATAAAAATAAATAGGTCAAATAAAAATTTTAAGAGGGGCAATAATTATTTTTTTAATATATATTTTATTTTTTAATTCTTAAAAATAAAAGAGGCAATTGCCTCATTTTCTACCGTGGCTTCGCCACTGAATATATGATTAAGAGTGTGTTTAAGATTGATATTAGAGGTTAAAAAAATATTTTTAATTTAATTGATTGATTTTTATTATTTTTTATAAATTATTTTTTTAAATTTGTTTCTAAAAAAATATAAATTTATCTGTTTTTTAGAAAATCAATTTTAAAAAGTAATTTTAAAAATAATATATATATATATATATATATATATATATATATATATTTTGAAAAGTGTTTTCGTAAAATTCAAGTCACGTGCAAATGGAATAGGGGTATGGGTACATAACCCTTAAAAAGGGGTAATGGCCTAATGGGACAAGGACATAACTCAATCTGATAATATATCTAATATCTTGTAAGGTTGTCATGTCAGCCAATCGTTTCAACTAACAAAAATCACTAACAAAAACAACAATAAATAGGATTGGGCAACATAATTTTTTTGTTTTTCTTTGGTTTTCAACCAAAAAAAAAAAAAAAATTAATAATAATTATACCACTTAAATAATAAATTTATGTTAGATTTTCTTTATCATATTTAAAAAAAAAATAAACAAAAAAATAAATTAATAATAATTACACACTAATTACCTGGAAAGCAGAAGAGGCAGTCCCAAACACAAAACCTTTTGGAAAGCTTCCTCTGTTAATACTCTGAGAAAAGCATGTGTGAGTCTGGATCTCAAAACCCAATACTATTATTATTAACAGACCAATGCCTCTTCCTCTCATAGTGTTTTACTATACTAATTTTAATTTAGAATTGAGAGAATTGAGATATAAAGCAATAGAGAGATAATTAAGGGTTTTTAAATCTGAAGCAATTAAGACAAAGATTGATTTGGATTTTCCAAGGAGAATAAATAGAGATTATATAATTAATTATATTATATATTATATATATTGAGACTTGAGAGAGAGAGAGAGAGAGAGAGAATGAGTGTGTGTGTGTTTAGTATTAATATTAAGCTGGGAAAGTGAAACTGATGAGACTGATTTTGGATTTATATATATAGAGAAAATGATTATTGGAGACAAAATGTGAAATGGGTGGTTGTTAAAAAAGGGCAAAATATGAAAGGGGTGGTGGCTAAAGACGGTGGTGGTGATGATGGTGGTGGAGGTGGGCTGGTGGTGGTGATTGAAAATTATAATAAGAAAAAAGTCATAGGTTCACACGTTTTAATATTAAAAAAATGGATTTGATCTGTTCGATTGCTTTCGGATTATGGTTGCTTTTTGGTTAGTTTTGCATTTACTTTTGCTAAGGAAAGAATATAACTGCCTTTCTTGTTTGGGGATGAGTTGTGTACTTGCTTGTTTAATTAACGTATAACTCATTCGAAAATTCTTACTTATATTAAATTATAAATTTATTTCATATATCAAATCAATAAATAATTTATCTATTTTGTATAAAATAAAAAGATGCTGATTCTTTTTTTCACTCCACATTTTCTTATCTCATTAAATTAATGTATATATTCGATGTAAATAAAAAAATTTCATACTCATTTCCATATATTTGGCAAAAATAATAATAATAATAATAATAATAATAATAATAATAATAGTAATCTCCATATTAATAATTATTAAATTCTCCTATGTTTTTGTTTTTCCTTAACAATTATCCCACTCGCGCCATTACAGAACGTCCCTTGTAATCATCCACTAAGATATAGATAGTGGTCGATAGGAGATTTGATTTGGCTAATTAAACCAAATTTCTAATTAATCAAAGTTTTTCACACTCATTTGGCAAAAAAAAAAAAAAAAAAAAAAAAAAATCTCACTCCAAAATAATTCAATTATTTTATAAAAAATTATATAATTAAAACTGAAATTAATTCATGAATATGAGACACCTAAATATAATTTAATGTTAAATGCAAATAAAATATGAATAATAATAGATTTATATTCAAATCTCACAAAATTTTAAAAAAATAATAATAATCATGATTATGTATTTAACATTGAGGTACATCTAATTTTGGTAAACTGCTTATAATATTTTGAACTTAGTAAATCATAATTTGAGAAATATTATATATTTTTTTTCAAATTATAATTAATTAAATTTTTTTAAACAAATAAAAAAATAATTCAACTTACAATTTTAAAAATCAGCATTAAACTCCTCAATTTTCAAACTGAATATCAATAAAAGATAGAACATAATTAAACTGAAATTTAGTTAACCAAATAATTGTAATTTATAGTTCTCAAGGGTATAGTCCGATAGTAAAACTACGCGTAAGTGATTTATTTGATTTGTTGTGTGTGTCTGTTCATATTGAGTTGTTGTACTATTTGATATTTGTATTTGTATTGTATTTAAATTGATTATTTTAAAAATTTAAAAGGTAAAGTGATTAATGGTTACAAGTTGTTGAACAAAATATGTATTCTACCCTTAATAATTTGTATTAGTTGAATGGATCCTATATTACAGGCATAAGGCATAAGAAAAATATGCATGGGAAGTATAGAGAATAATGAGTACTTAGGTGACTTATCCTTTTCTGTTCAGTCGGCACAAGTGATGAAGCATCAAATATACACTCATTTCCACTATGCAAAGTTATTATTACAAGATAAAATAAATACAAAACAAATAGTAATACTCTTAGGAAGTTTCACGATGCCACCTTTGCATTAGATTTCCTTCCCACTTTCCAATACCAATAACCTCTCCAAAATTTCAGTTTCACATTTGCCCTCATGAAATACAAAAAGATATATAACAGAGTTATATATAAAAAGACAATTAATTTGGTTTACTTTATATATATATATATATATATATATATATATAATTTATGTTTATTCAGCATTTACTGTATAATAGGATGAGTACAAAAGGTTTTGGCTTGAACTTGGCCAATATTATATATATATATATTCAATATCGATAGAATTATTTCATGTTTGCCAAATAAGTCATTTTCTTTTTTCTTTTATGTTGTTTTTCTCTATGTCAATATTTGTCACCAATTTCTAGTACCAACTCAGAGATTTTGATTCTTTTGCAACTTATTGTGAATGGAGTTTGCATTAAATTATACTCTCTCCGTTCCTTTTTATCTGTCCTTTTTTTTATTTCACAAATATTAAAAAATAATTAATTAGGTTAAGTTTCAAAAATAAAATGACTAAATTACTCTTATTAATTATAGAATAATAGATAATATGTGCATTAATTATAGAGTAAATGATAAAAATATAATTAAAAAAAAAATTAAAGTCTTATTGGCTTCTTAAAATGATTGATATTTTGGAAAAAAAAATTCTTTAAAAAAACGTCAGATAAAAAGAAATGGAGGAAATAATTAGTAACATATATAGAAATTTCAGCCAAAGTAATAAGTAATTCCTATTTTGCTAATTCTTACTAATTTTCCGAGTCAGAAAGTTGATGAAACTTTGAAGCAAAGGGGTAATGCAATAATGGTTCATTAAGAGTTGTCATTATCTGTAAATTGATGTGCTAATTAAATTCAGATAATATATAGTAGTATCATTGATTAGATAAATACGAAAACATACAAGATAAATGTAATTATTATGATTATTATCTTATAATTATAATACTTCATTTTCACATCCTAATCATAGGAAGAAAAAGAAAGAAAATATTAAAAATACAACGTATAATATTGATAAAAATATTTTGAATAAGGTGGTTTTTATTTGCTTGACGGATTCACTAAATATAAATGTTTTTGCAATGATTCAATTAAAATTTTTTAGTCCATTTTTGGTTGGAGTTGTTAATCAGAAAGTAATATAAGCTTACTTGATTTTGACAAAAAACAAAAATACAAAAACTCATTAAATTTTTGAATTGCATAAAGAGAGAGAGAGTATGTATAATAATGATCAGATTTTAGCCATTTTTCATGCAGTTTTTGAAAGTAATGAATGCCAATTCATTTCTTTTAACCTCCAAAAATATTTATGCGTAGTTTCAAAATTTAATTTTTTTTTTAGTTAAAAAATGAGTCATTTTTCTAAAAAAATAAAATCATGTCATAATTAAAAGATTTTATAAGAATTCAATTCATTTAATGAAATTCACTATTAAAAATTAAAAATACCATCATTTAAATTAAAAGTGGCTCTTCCTATATAAGGGGGTAAAATAAGAAAATATTTACATTTCTTTTTACTTTTCAATTATTTTAACAATAGAATTCAAATGAATTTTATGACTTTAAAATTATTTTTCAAAATAGAATTCAAATGAATTTTATGAACTTTATAATTATTTTTCAAAAACATGAATTTTATTAACCATCTGTTTGAATATGCGGCCATTTGAAATTATTGTGAATTTAAATTTAAATTTCAAGTGTAATATCATTAAAAAAATAGACATGATATAGTTGTCCATGTTAGTGTGAAAACACCATTAGAAGAATCAACAATGGTAGGCTACCTACCTTGCCATTGTCAAAACTCCCATGTGTAGCTCCAGCTACTTCATGTGCAGCTTCTTCAAGTCTTACACCATTCAAGGCACCATTATTGTTTATTTTCTCTATAAATATATCATTGTAATTCTCTTGTACAATACCATTTATTAATATAAATCGTCTATTCATCATGTAATCTAACATGGTATCAGAGCCTAACAGCTCATTAAAGCTTAGAAAATTCAGTCTCTGTTTATAATTTTTCTCTATTTTTGCTCTGTTTTTCGGTCCAAGCTTCTGTCCAATTACTCCTCAACATGCACACGTCAATAATTTTTTCTGAACATACCATCAGATAACCCATGAAATTCTAAGAATTTTGACACAAAAATCACCGGAATCGGAGCTCGGGCGCGCCCTCATGCTCCGGCCAAGTCTCTGCGAGTGGGATTCACTCGCCCACGCTCCGCACGCGCCAGCCAGAGGTTAAAGATGACCACGTGGCGCCACGTCAGTAGATTCTGCCCAGTCAGCAGCCACCTCATCCAGTCATCTGTCGCCACGTGTCCGTCGTCAGAGCCACGTGGCACAGCCACATGTCATCACTATCAGCCACTTCAACCAATCCAATCACGACACGTGTCACATGTCAGTGACACGTGTCATCTGTCGCCCTACCCTGTCATCGACACATCATCCATTCAGGCGTCGCCACATGTCGCACGTGGGACCCACTGTCCGAAGTACTCAAATGGTGCGGCCAATCATCATCCGCCACGTGTCAAAACGTGGGCCCCTTTATGCCACGTCAGCGATCCACCCACCAGGATCCGACCAAGATCCGCGTCCCTGCCCGAACCGACCCATGATCCATCCGCTCCGACCCGGGGTTTGACCCGACTCTCCTACGGTCTGGTTCTCTATCTGACCGAACCGGTCCAGTTTTCTTTGACCAACTGGTTCAGTGAATTTTAGTCCGATTTTCGGTAAACTCAGACCGGTTCCCAAGGTTTTCAGACCTTTTGAGTTTAATTTTGCATTCCTTTTTGCAAAATTCTATCTCTAAATTAATTTTCTTAATTTTCTCTGTTTTTCCAACAGCCGGTTCAACCCACTTCTGACCGGTTCTAAATGAACCTTTACTGGTTCCCAAGGTTTTAAGGCCTTCTGAAATCAATTTTGCAGTTTGTTTTGCAAAATTCTGTCTCTATCTAT
>CATKHJ010356467.1:0-10108 GCA_949750685.1 Vernicia montana | reverse complement strand
CAATTATTAAAACAATTATGATAGCATTTTTTTTTTCAAATAAATTAATACTTTAAAAATTTTCTTAAAATTTTTTATCAATTAAAATATTTATTTCATTTAATAAATAAAATACCCAAAAATTTAATAATTGACCAAATTAGAAATTTCAAGGTATTACATATGAAATTCTATGTATGTCATCAATTGATACTTCTTTTACAAGTATTGCAACAACAGCAACATACAGAAATAACCAAGGAAAAACTTGAAATATGAACAAGCACCAAAAGGACAAATTGCTCCAGACAATCCTCCCTAGTCTACAAAAGATGATATTGCAACTAAGCTAAAAGATCAAATCCCTATCATCACTAAATTAAGTAGACTACTTTTCCTAATTTGATCATTATATTTAACGTAATTTGCTTGTCATTTTTCTCCTTAACAACAGCTCTATCAATTGTAGATTTCATATAAAGCAAAAAGTCTAGACTCTACATCTTTAGAAAGATTTAGCATAGCTGAATCCTTCCTCACTACTTCCCTTGTCTAGCACTACTTTAGGTGACATCCAGTGTAAAAAATTTTCAAGTATTTATGATATGGATCTATTGGTAAAATTCTACTCTTAGAAATTTTATGAATTATTTCTTATAAGAAAGAAAGAGCAAAATAAAGATGAGCGTAAAAACAAATCACATATAACTTAGCAGCTATTAAGCGATAGAGAAACAGTAAGGCAAACAAACATCAGCGAAACAATATAATGACACGGTCACATGGCATAAACTTACTAGGTAGGTGGATGATATGATGTTGGCCAAAACTTGCATTGTTCTTCCCACTCTTCTCTAGATGTTGCAGCATATTTGCACACCTGGAATTGGTTAAAGTCCATATGTAAAACATGACTGCCTTAACTAGATTGAAACAAGTCCAATATGTTCAAAAGTAAATTACAGAAACCATTTCAGACAACTAGAATTTCAAAGAGGAATTTATGTCTAACAAACTAGGATTCCCATAGAACACAAGTAAACCTAAAACATATGACCTTTTTCTCATGAACATGTTTTTACAAATTTGAAATACACTAGAACTAATAAAATTTATTTCTTTAGCAGCCATAATAAAAACCCTCTACATAAGACATTTAGACATTCATCAAGTACACAAAAAGACATCTATGCTGATGCCACAGAAAATAACTTCATTCAATTGAATAATTGAGTAAAAAAGAAACATATATTGATTTATATTATGTGAAGTGTTGTCAATTTGATAAATGTCTGCAGTGATTTGACAAACCATTATGATGTTTCCAAGAAAATCTAGAATTGTTCAATTTATTAATTGCATAAGAACACAGAGACACATAAATTGGATATCATCAAGAGATCGACTTCTTTAAAAAAAAAAATAGACATTAATTTGGACATTGATCAAGAAGAAGAAGTTATATCATTAAGTAAAATTTTTTAGCAAAAAGTTAAATAAAGTAACCATTAGGTTGGATAATGCACAATGATTGAATTTTCTTAAACCCTTGCTGTTATTGGGCTCAGCCGATAAATGAGAACCTGGCTTTCTCAAAAAGCAATGAAATCTACCTATTTTGAACCTACTAACACTAAAATAAGACTTTAACTAACATGATAGCGGTTAGAACTAATTTATAAAGGCTAAGGTTTTCTATCTCAATAATATTAAACCTGCATTCAATTAAACAATAATTGAGAGAAGTATCCTCTGCATTCCTCTCACAAAACTTGTAACTACATCCACAAAATTAAAATAAATAAGTAATTGTAACATCACTACTAATATATTGAAAGTAAAAGTAAAATATTAAGGTTAAGTACTGATGAATTTTACAAAGATTTTTGTTAATGAACTCTAATCAAATATGCCTGCAAATTCAGAACCCTCCACATACTCAGAAGCATACCCTAATCATTTATCACCACTATGAAGAAAATCAATAAATGATGCATGAATCTAAGAAATACATGAATCTACAAGGGAATAAGAGGGGGAAAAAAAAAGAAATAAGAATAACCCACTTTTGTGATAAAAGGACTCAACTGATAAGAATTGATTAGCTCTTGTACATCCTGTGGCAAGTTGTTCAATTGATTGTCATTCTCAGACGCTAGGCATAAGATTACAGATAGCTGAGTTTTTCCTGTCAAAAACCTAATTATCACAACTATCCCAACTACCATGGAGCATGAACAACATGTTCACGTAAATAATGCGCAGCATAGGAAAGTGAAGTAAAAAGAAAAGGAAAACACTGCCCTGAAAAGCCAGTGGGCACTTTAGATAAATTGCATGCCATGAAAAGTCCTGATTAACACTGCTTAATACAATAAATGAAATACTAAGAATCATGCCAACAAGGCAGTCTAACTCTGGATAGGAGCAAACTTATCTGATTACATAGCCAACTATCAATATGTCCTAGAGTTAAGGTTTTAAAATTCAAAACTTATATTTCATGGATTACAGAGCAAAAAGGCATTCTTGAGAGACACAAAGAGCAAGCCAAACCTCCTTAAAATAAAATTTACTCATAGTAATTTGATAAAGAATTTCCTCAAAGGAACAAGGGAGCTATGAGCCAATAAATAGTCAATAAGGCAAAGCTTGTGTTTCAATGTGAAATTCAAATCAAAGTTTAATTATCATTAAATTAGTCACGTATATTACCACTTAATCAGAAACTTTTAATTATCTTATGCACCAAACAGTTACACAAACTACTGCAATTGGGAAAATTCTTTGATGCATTGAACAGCTAAAAAAAGTATTGATACAAAAGTTCCAATTTCTTTTTTTTTTTTTTTCAAACTTTTCTTGCTTGGCAACCGGAAATAAGTTCAAAAAATTAAAAATTAAATGCCAAATCAATAGTATGACTTCAATAAAAATATGAGGAAACCAAAACAGAAGTACCACCTTCAACATGTCTTTTCTGAATCCGCTTCACATGGCGGAGATTTTCAAGTGGAGCTATCTGATTTAAACGTCTGTTCCAAAAATTAAAAAACCCACAATTCCACCAAATTAATCTGAATATCTATCCAAAAAAGGGGGGGAAAAGAAGAAGAATCTTTACAAATGCTAAATACAATTGATAAGAGCTTAACCTTATAAGAGTATTTGCAATCTTTGGCTCAATCACTGAAGCAAATGCATTCACTAAATGTTATACAAAAATGAATCATCAGTAAAAGAAAAACGACAAGTTTGTTCAGATTTATAATAACAATTAAAAGGGAGAGCAAATTTGATAATCTCACCAGTGGGTTGTTGGTTAGGAGGCATCGGTGGCTTGTCAGGGATGTACACGATTTGCCGCTCATCAGTCTTATTCTCCATTGTTGTTTTCTGCTTTCTCTGATCTTAGACTTGAGATTTCTAAAAATCTTTTTTTTTTTTTTTTCTTTTTGTAGACTAGGGTTTTAGAAATTGGGAAAAAGAGGTTTATCCGACGCCGTTTTTGTTGCTTTTGTTACCCTATAATTGATTAAGGAATATTTATTCAATTAAAATTTTTATAGACTTTTTTTTTAGTGAATGACTTTTATAAAGTTTATGAATTTTTTTATGACTTATGCGAAATTTATAAAGTTATGAATGACTTTTAAAATTTTATTTTAAAAACTTTTTTATAGACATTAATAGATTTTTATAAATATTAATAGATTTTCATTGATTTCTAATAGATATTTTATTAAGTAAGATTGTTAAATAATTAATTAATAAGATTATTTTTTTTAGCTACAAAAGAAGGGGAACACCCAAAAAAATATAAGAACACTCAACTGTCATTAACTCCCATCTACATTGGAACTCTTCTTGACCAGCTCACACCTACTTTGTCACTTTGTAAAATAGATAAAATCCATCAGAATGATCATTCCAAATATTCACCCCTCGAGCATGATTTAAAAGCCGTAGATACTAAAAAATTTATTATTTGATTGCATTCTCTAAATATGTGCTTATATATCATATTATAATAATTCTTATTTTTAATATATTTTAACTTATTAATATTACATAAAATATTATTGTTATTAATAAACTTAAATAACAAAAATTAAGATGTGAGTTTTGCAATGAAACAAACTTTTTATTGCAACTATAAAAAAAATAAAGTCACATTAATAATGATCCAAAAAATAAACACGCTGCATATGATTAGTCAATTAAATAATTAATTTAAAATTTATATGATAATTTTAGATAATTTTTTATGTATATAAATTACATATTATATTTAAAAGAAGAAGAAAAAAAAGAACATTTTAAACTTTTTAAAAATTATGTTTATATAAACTATTTGTAAAGGTTAATTTAATTAATAATTAATTGTGTTTAAGCACTCACTTATTAACATATTCCTGTCAATTATAGGTTTATATGTTGTGTGTTTAGTTTTTTTTTTTTTTTTTCCTCTTTTGAAGGTTGTGAAATATTTTATTTTATTTTTTGTATGTGGTTTCAAAAAAAATTGACTAAAATATTGAGAGGAAATGAAAGAGAATTGTGAATATTTTTTATTCATACTATACATAAAAAGTCAATGAAAATATACGAAAATCTATTATTTATAAAAATTAATAACTTTTTAAATACCAATTAACTTTTATAGACTTTATAAAAATTGTAATTGAATACTCCTGATTTTTATAGACTTTTTTAAAGTCTTTAAAAATCATTATTAAATATCTCTTGACTTTTATAAAATCTTTAAAAATTATTATTGAATATCCCCTAACTTTTTAAATTTATAAAAGTCTTTAATTCTTCTAATCCAATACACTCATGCAAGTTTTCAGGGAGAAAATAAAATAAGAAGAGAAAATAACTAGGGTTGAAGGTTTATTTTCACTCCATTTGTTTGGATAGAATTATAAGGGGAGGAAAAGAAAGTTATGTTATAATAAATTAAATTTCATTTTTAACCTTAATTTTTTTTCTTAAAAAACGTGTTTCAATAGGTAAATAGGTAATATTAATAATTTTCTACTCACTTTCCTCTCAATTTGGGGGGAAATGTCTTGTGGGATTCACATACCTCTTTTTACTCTTATTTTTTTTCATTTTCACTTTTCATTTTTTCCCAAACAAAAAAAAAAAAAAGGTAAAATAACACTTTATTTTATTTTCTCTTATTATTTTTCACCCAATTTCCACCAATCCAAACAGTGGTTAAGTGGATTTTTCAATTTATATTTTAGACTTTTTAGTTGACATATATAGGTGGGAATTTTATTTTATTTTATTTGTGGAAAATTGAAATGGACAAGGGCAAGATTTTTTTATACATCAAAAATTCATTAGGGAAGAGGATTATTATGATTCAAATCTCTTGACCTCCTGCATTACAAAATAAGTATTCGACCAAAATTATTATGTATTTAAATTGACAATGAATCCCAAGATTTATTGGTTTAGTTAGTGGCTTATCTTAAACTTGGATGAATGAAAGGATTTAAAACTGTTATTTTTTTAATTTGGTAAAACATAAGTATTTTTAAATTAATAAGGATAGTTTGTTATAAATAAATTATTATATATGGATATTATTTAAACATTTTTAAGTATATATCTTAGAGAGATAATAGTATAAAGCTATTTCAGTAATATTGCATACACTAAACCCTAACTATTCCTCTATATCTATATAAGGGAAGCTAGAGTTAATCTAATAATAAGAGTTTGGAGTCTCTTTTCTCTCTACATATTTTCTTCTATCTCTCTTTACTTTATTGCTTTATATTTCTTATTATTATCTTTGATCTGCTGTGCTAATAAGTCGATTTATAACACATTATCAGCACGAGGTATGCATATTTTCACTTAATTTAATTATAGTACTCTAAATTTATTTAATAAATTCATATGAATATCACATGAATTTAAAAACATTGCCTCGATATTTAAAAGAGTTATTATTTAAACGTATTTGTAGCAATTTATTTAAAGCTCCCCATAAATATCATTGAACCTATTAAAATCAAGTAAATTCATAACGATTCTAGGTCAGCATAAATATCAAAATCACTGTACTATTTAATCGTTTTCATTATTATTTTATTTAATAATTTTTTTTTAGAGAACGATTTTTTTTATATTTGAATAATCATGATTCTGTATATTATTTGAACGATTTTCAAATTATTATTTTTTTTTCGTATATATGTGACTATTGTATCTAATTAGTTACAATGATATTTTAACTAATTAGATGCAGTGATTTTGGACTTTATTAAATATATATGCTTATTTATGGAGATATTATTATTTGATGCTATTTAATTTTAATATAGTTTCCGAAGAACTTATATTTTAAATTATAGTTCTTGAAGAACTAGTATTATTTGTAGTTTATGAAGAACTTGTATTCTTATAGAATTAAATAAATTAATACAGTTCCTGAATAATTAGTATTATCTATAGTTCTTGAATAATTAATTAAATAAATAAAATATAATATAAAATTTCTGAAAAATTGATCCTAAGTTCCTGAAGAATTAAGCATCCTAAATTTATGGTATACTAGTATTCTAATTTGTTAAAAAACTGATATCCTATGTTCCTAAAAAATTAAATAAATTGTCTATAATTTTTGGAAGACTGATTTAATTATGATAGTATTCTCTTTAGAATACAATTTAGACATGTTTAGAATCATTTCACAATTGAAATTGTGTGGTGATTCTGCTTCATTTCCTGAAGTAAATGTAATAACATATAATAATATTAGGCAAGTACAAGATTTTAAATCAGTTTCAGAATACAATTCAGTCATATTTAGAATCACTTCACAGTTGAAATTGTGTGGTGATAAAGTTATAAAACATAATATGCTAAAAAAAAATATTATTTTTATGCTTCTAATATGCTTCTGCAGCAACAATATAGAGAGCGAAAATTTACAAAATATTTTAAACTTATTGTTTGCCTTCTAGTAGCTAAAAAAAAAAAGAATAATGAATTGCTAATGAGAAATCATTAAGTTAGACCCACTAGTACAACAACAATCCATGAAGTGAATGTTGTAGATAACCACATGAATAATGGATGTGGGTGAAACATCTTGTTGAGTTTAACCAAAAATCAAAACTCAAAAGTGAGGTACTTTTGGTAGATAATGAGAACTCTGGAAGAGAAACAATCCACATAGATGACACAAACTCAACTCAATCTATAGACTTCCTGAATGAGTAATTTGGTCAAGTATTGAACTTGTAGTTCAATAATAAAATCTTGAAAGTTTGGTATGACATGCCATTATGCATATAATACATACTCTCCCTTTACAACTTGTACATGGATGTGAGCCTAATATTTATCATCAGCGAGTTTTTTTGTTGTGCCATGTATGTACTAATAATACCACTTCAATATGTGAAAATAAATCCACAGAGAAGACTTGAAATTTATTTTAATGAGGCACATTTCCCAACATTAGGGGGAGAGAAAAGCACATGTTAGTACTAAAAATATCGAGAAATTTCCTAGAAGAAAGACTGTTTAAACAGTTTTGATCTATGTACAAGTCAAAGTAAACTAGAAATTTAGAAAATAATATAATTGTAACAAATTGCAATTCAACTGCAAATGCATTTATAGATGCTAAAAGAGTGACAAAGTCTCATATTCCAACTGTTAATACCCTAGTAAAGGTTGTGGTTCCTATTGAAAAAATAAATCGAGCTTGACACACGCCAGAAGTGTGGACATTATATTGGAACTAAAGATAAAAATCCCCGAAAAAAGGAAAAGCAACTTCACTAAGAAAATCTCATGAAGAGGAAGATATCTGTCAAAGAGCTATAGTCAATGATGAGACACAAACTGAGACAATAGAATAATTAGATCTTCCATATATGGTTCATGGAGTTGATGATCATATGAATAAAAATTATGAGATCTCAATTAATTTTGTGGTATATGGGAAAAATTTGATAGAAATTCATTTATCATCGACAATGAATTTACCTCAATATTAGCTCTTGCTACCTTAAGAGAAAATTTGGATCCATAACCTATGAATATGAATGTCAGCATAGACATGTCTGGTCATCATAGAAAGAGGCAATTCAGGCCGAGTTAGACTCACTATTTAAATGCATGATATTCAAACTTGTTATGCTGACTCCCTAAAATGTGAAACCAATTGGGTATAAATGGGTGATCGTCCGAAAGCTTAATGAGAGCAATGAAGTGGTAAAATATAAAGCGAGACTAGTTGTCAGTGTTTTTCGCATAGATCTGGTATTAACTAATGAGAAAACTCATTATCCTATTATAAATATGATCACGTTCCATTACTTAATTAATATGGCAGTTAAAGAAAGACTTTATATGGCAGCTAAAGAAAGAAAACTCATTGTCCTATTATAAATATGATCACGTTCCGTTACTTAATTAGTATGGCAGTTAAAGAAAGACTTGATATGGGCCTTGTGAAAATGATATTTATAAAAGAGTCCTAGAAGGACTAAAGATAACAGAAATGAATGCACATGAAATATGTGACATAAATTACATCTAATTGCAGAAATTCATGTATGGATTAAAGCAATATAAACATATGTGATATAATCGTTTGATTGAATCCTTATTGAAAGAAAGATATGTGAATAATACACTATGATCATATGTATTTATAAAAGACCACATAGTGATTCTATTATTATTGCAGTATATGTTGATGATCTAAATGTGACTCATAACAAATTCTTGAAAAGTGAGTTTGAGATGAATTTAGAAGAAATAAAAATTTGTATCGGCCTGCAGATCGATTATTTATTCCAAATGAGTCCTAATATACCAATATACTTACGTGGAAAATGTACTTAAACAATTTTGCATAAATAAATCATTTCCTTTAACCACACGAATAGTATTCACTCACTAAAAGTGAAGAAAGACCACTTTTTAGACCTAAAGAAGATAAGAAATAGCTATTAATTGGTCTTGAAGTACCATATTTAAGTGCTATAGTTGCATTCATGTATCTTGCAAAGTGCATCAGGCCTGATATTGCATTTGCAATAAAAATTCCTAGTTAGGTATAACTTTGCACCTATCAAGAGACATGAGAGTGGTGTAAAAAACTTATTGTGTTATCTTAGATGCGCTATTGATTTGGTTATATTTTCATATAATTCATATTTGATATTGGTCTACATGCAGATATTGGTTATTTGTCTGATCCATATAAGGATAGATTTCAAACTAAATATGTGTTTACTTATGATAATACTACAATTTTATAAAGATTTTTATGGTCCTGAAATACCTCAATAAAGATGCTCCCATTATATTGTTTAAGAATAATGCAATATGCATTGCACAAACTAAAAGTAGATATATTATGGGTGATCGAATTAAATATATTTCACCCAAATTCTTTAATATGCATAAGCTCTAGAAAAGTGATGAAATAGATATCCACCAAATTCGCTCGAGTGACAACATAGCAGACTTATTTATTAAGTCCTCAACTAATGTCATATTTGAATGACTTGTTTTATTGATTGATATGTGTCATTTTAAAATGTTATCTTCATCAGAAGGAGCGAATCAGTATAAGATTGTACTCTTTTTCCTTAGTCAATTTTTTGTACTATAGAGTTTTCTTGACCAAAGGTTGTACTGAGACAATCTGTGCAATGATAGAATAACGCATGAATTGTACTCTTTTCCTTAGCTATGTTTTTTTTCCCACTGGATTTTCTAGCAAGGTTTTTAACGAGGCATATTCATGGCGCAAAAAATATCCAAGGGGGAGTGTTATAAATAAATTATTATATGTGGATATTACTTAAACATTCTTGAATATATATTTTAGAGAGATTATAATATAAGGCTATTTCAGTAATATTGTATACACTAAACCGTAGTCATTCCTCTATTTAAGGGAAGATATAGTTAATCTAATAATAAGAGTTTGGAGCCCTTTTTCTCTATACATATTTTCTTCTATCTCTCTTTACTTTATTGTTTTATATTTCTTGTTATTATCTTTGATCCACTGTGCTAATAAGCCGATTTACAACAATCTTTAATTTTATGTATTTTTATAATTATATATTTTATA
>CATKHJ010356379.1:0-20253 GCA_949750685.1 Vernicia montana | reverse complement strand
TAACTAAATTTCTTTAATTATGCACTATGTAGTTTGATTTTTGTAATTTCTTTAATTATGCACTATGTCGTTTGATTTTTATTTTAGCTTGGTGGATTGTAAATAAATTTCTTTAATTATGCATTATGTAATTTGATTTTTGTTTTGTTGTACACTGATTTAATTTAAATAGAAGTGGTTTAAGCTGGAAAAAATATTTTTAAAAATAAAAAATCTCTATTCTAAAAAAAAAAATCTCCAAATCTCCGTTGTCCCGTATTGGACTGAACCGTCCTATTTAGACCCGAATATCCGGACCGAACCGTCCTGAAAAATTGATACGATTCGGTCCTAAGAATTTTACTTAACGGTTCAATTCCAGAGATTTTCAAATCTCTGGATTTTCCCAAACCGTGCTCAGCCCTAGAATCTATAGAGTTGTTTGAGTAGCTTTAAAGGTTAAGGTTTGAGTTAGTCTTATTTTGATATTCCTTATTTGTTATTCAGTGTACTTGTTTCAGACGTCTTCCAAGTTATCAGATGACCGACTAATGTTTCAAGGAGAGCTAGTTGGATTTTCCATCAAGTTTTTGAGTGATACTTTCTAATATGTTTTCCTCCTTATCATGCATTGCATGTACTGTATGTTATATATATATAATTATGCACTACAAATACATAAAGACATTTTAGCATCTAACTGTGAATGTTGCATTATGAATTATGTTATCGATTACATGTGAATGTTTGGATGGGATTAGGATGATGTAGGACCATACAGGGTTATGATAATGATAATGATATGATGATGATGATGATGTTTGGCCTGGTTTGAGCTGGTCTCACTATGGTCTTATGTATTGGATAAGAGAAATTGGCTGAATTTAAGCTGGTCTCACTGTAGCCGTATGTTATGGAAATTAAGAGAGCCAAGGGAGGGGGTCGACTCACCATATTGAGGTTTAGAATGGTTTCTATTGACTAATTCTCATCCTTGGATGGTCATGTGATTGATTGTCTTTATGACACAATGCATGAGTAATTTTTTATATAGAATAAATGTATGACACAAGGTTGATATATTGGTTAGTATCATTCACTGAGTTGAACACTCATCCATGTTCAGCCTTTTTCCAAGATTGCAGGTTGAGCTTGAGAAGAAATTTTAATTGAGTTGTTCCTGCCATTCATCCTCCGACATTGAAGTTATGTTATAATGTTATTTTTAGTTCCATAATTATTCTCTCATTATTTTGTATTATAAATTCTAGAACTCTGCATTGTTATTTTGTTAACTGTAATTCTATTCATAAGTATGATTTTTATGTGTATGATGAGTTTAGAGGATAATTGAGTTTCCTTATTAAAGATGTTATGATGTTATGTTAAGCAGGAACCAGAAATTGATGATGATAATATGATTGATGTTTTTAGCCCTAAGTGACTTTGATATGATGTTATGTTCAGGTTCTGCTTAATGGGTGGGCCCATAGCCCTGTTTTGTGACAGTTACAATTATCACATTGCATGTTTTATCGTTTAGTGGTTAGTCAGGCTTACTACGGGTCCCGGAAGCCTTATGCTTTCCTGTTCCCTAGTGTCGGTCACGTGCCCTTTAGGGTCGGGTTGTGACATATACACCAAAAAATTTTCTCACTTTCTCTTCGTGAAAGGTTGCTTTTCTCCGTCCTAGGTTTTTCTTTAAGGGAAACCTTTGGTGGCCCCGGCCACTGGAGGGATTACCTTCTCTCTTTTCTTGTTTCATTTTCTTTTTTTTATTGTAATAAGATTTTGTCAAAGGCCTCTAATGGATCCTTTTATCCTACCGTTCTTATTTGTTTGCTTACCTTTGTTTCTGTGATTTTGTTGATTTTTGTGGTGGTTCTTATGGTTATCCTTGTCCAACTGCCCTCTCCTCTTTGATGTTCTAAGGATCTCCTCCCGAAGGATTTTTGGTGGGAGGTAGAAGAGGCCTACGACGCTAGAGGTAGAGGTTTATGGATTTACACTTGGTTGCATAGATCTAGTGCCTTGTATAGTTGGCGGATACATATTGTCACACCCCACTTTTAAGATGTGACGGTCCTAGGGCATAGGGAGACATAAGGTCACCTAAACCTGTAGAACCCATTAGACTATACTGCATTACGCTTAACATTCATTTAAACAATTTCCAAGACCATAACCTGCTATGCCTTATATGAACATTCCACATATACCATAAATATACCTTAAGTATACTAAATGTATACCATTAAACACTTAAGGTATACTAAATGTGTACCACACATATACCATTTGTATACTTAACGTATACCCATTTAAATATCATTATGTTCACTACATTAGATCATCCATACTTAATAATAAGTATTCATCATATACCATATATCATATAACTATTACAGACCGTAAGTATTGATTTATAATATTTAAGATCTTAATACTATTATGCACCATAATGACCATGGAGCTTTAGACAAGTTTTTTCAAGATACATGATCATTGTTATTTTTCAAAATGACAAAATAATACTAACAAGCAGAGTAATCCCCAAGCAGAAGGATAGAGCTTGAGTTTTACCTTGTTGGATCCTCTATGGCACCTAAAAAAACAAAACCACTAAAGGAGTGAGACAAACTTAATGAATACATAATAACTTAATATGATATGTCGGCTAGAATTATGTGTTACAATGATGTGAACCCTTAATTCTGCACCCTTTGGCATACAACCAAACCTTAGAGGCACCTAGACTCGGTAATCAGACCTCCGGAAGTCGAAATCGCCAAAGACTGCCAAAATCCTAAAAAATGGGAATACGAGCCTTGGAACCCAGGACCCATCCCTCAAGCCTCTGAACCATCCTTAGATCATCCAAGATTGAATACGGAGCACAAAGCAATTGGAATCACGAAAAACAGAGTTGAAACGGGTCAAAAATGGGCCAAACCGGCAAAAACGTGCGGTCACCACACAGCCACGTGCGGTCATGATTCTGTGACCGCACGCCGCACAGCCACATGCAGTCACATGCCCCATTTCACGATCCCACATAAAAAAACATGAAACTTTTCCTCCAATGTTCTCCCTATATAAACTACACCCCCCAGCTCATTGATCATGATTGGAACTTGTTTGATCACCCCCTTGATCTCAAAGCAAACATCCCTTTAAGCTTGGTCTGAAAGGAACGAGCATTCTAGTCTTAAAGTTTCTTTTTCTTTTATTTCTTGCTTTGCTATTGCTCCTTACTTTGCAAAGCAAGATTGGGTTGTGACTTCCCAAGTCGACCCATCATGTCAAAAGTTTTCCGTCGTCCGAAGTAAGTCATCGCCCGCCGACCGAGACAAGTCTCCCCCATCCTAAGGTAAGTTTCTTTTCTCTTGGTCTTTCTTTTGTTTTCTTGTTTTCCTGTTCTTTTATTATTCTTAGTTTTTTTACTTGTCTTGCTTGCTTTATTGTATTCCCCTTAGGGTTCTTTACATGTTCCCTTCTCTTTCATCCCATTCTTCTTTCATTATTTGTTTTTGAGGCATGTTAATTAGAATCTGACTTAATTAACTTGACAATCAACTTGAATCGATGCCTTTGTTTGTTAATTAAAACCTAATATAATTAACAACTTGGTAAGCAATTTTGTTTGTTTAATCAATTAATCAACCCACCTTTTAATCAATCAATCTGAAACATGATAAAAGGCTCAAACTAAACAAACCCCTTTGTAAGAAGGGCGAACTACATGAATTTTGATTCCCGTTCGAAAGGATACGTAGGCATGCTTGTCTAAAACATCAAATCCAATTAAAATAAACTTTCCTTCTCTTTCACCTTCTTCACATAGTTTAGGTTTTGTGTTTTCTTTTGTTTTTCTATTTTTTTTTGGATTTAGTTTGGGGAATGTGTGACTTCTTTAAAATCCCATAAAAGCTAGAGGAAGTATCCCTTAATTTGATTTGAATTGTAAATTTAATTATTTTTATGCTTTATTTATTTTGCCTTTTAATACTTTCTTTACTTTATTCTATTATTGAATGATTCATGCATTATATAATTGTTCATGCATTATAAATGGTTCATGAAATTAAACTTGTCAAACTAATTAAAATGAACCAAAAACCTAGTCCCCGAATCCTCTTTGGTTTCGAGGCTAGTGATCTTTTTCCTTTGGGATTTCAATTGGTGTCATTAATGGGTTTTTACCTTATATTTTCCTAAATAAAAGTGGTGACTCTAAAACACTTTTCAAAATCAACCAATCTGAACCCGAGGTTCCAACTTGAGTATAAACCCAAATGAGCATTTTGATCTCCTTTCAGCGGATCGGACCGGTGGTCGGGCGAGGCCTCACAGTGAGCGACTCCACTGGAGACCACCTTCTTTTTAACAAAGAAAATAAGAGGACTAATAATTGGTTTAAATCAAAGTTTGACACTTTTAATACATAAGTGGCTTTCATGCATCACTTGGGTCTATTCGTAACATCGAGTGGGTAACCCTCATTGGGTCTATTCGTCGATAGTGAAATCATGCACCCTACGACATAACGAGTAAGCATGAACTATTGGACCCACGCGAAGCTCTTTGACTCACATGTGGTTAGGTATATCACTGCTCTAGTGTGACGGGCACCCTATGCAAGTCACCCTTACCTTTTCATGTAATGAACCTAGAACTTGACCTTAGGTTGTATGTACCATAATCAAAGCCTTGCACAAATTGTATATTCATGAAATATTTTTCCCATGCATATCATACATCCATAATATACAAAACAACATACATTCATCTCAAACCAAGGTTGTACCTTAAACCGATAAAGGGTCAACATTCTCACCTCTATCCAATTACCTTCACCCATTAAGCCTTTAACCTAAGCATCACCCATAAGCCTAACATCATTGGCCTAGTACCTTCAAAACGGATCCATTATGCTAAGCCTAATACCTTTGGCCCAACATACTACCCCAAAACCCAATACATTTGGCCCATCAGACTTAAAAGCCCAAAAAATAGTTGGCCCATAACACTATAGGGAATCCTTTTCCCTCAGAGTCTATATATCCCTACTCCCATCATCTTTTCATATACTCACCCACCACTCACTGGTTTTTCTTTTGGTTTTGCTTTAAGGTACCAAAGGCTAACTCGGCTGACATAGTTGCCCTAAATACACTTATCACTAGCCTCCTTAAAAAATAAGAGGAAAGGCTCTAAGCTATTCTTACCTCCTCTCTTAATGCACAACAAATCCAAATTGAGGAATAATGAAAATCTATCATTAAGGAAGTCCAGACTATGATTAGCCAAACCATCCTTAATCCGACCAACCTAAACCCAGTTTTGGACCAGACCACCCTAAATCTGAACCGGGCCAATCCTGTTCCGGCCCAAACCCATGATAACACTACTTCATCATCCAAAACAACCATTGACCTTATAGACAAGGGAAAGACTATTGCTAGTATCCCTCAACCTAGTGAGGTTTCAGACATCATTACCCAATCTACTACTTCCTCTCCTACGAATTCTTTTCAAAGGAAGGAAGCTTTCTCTCACCCTGACCTGAGAACATTCATGGAGAAGCTTGAAGCCATGGAAAGGGCCCTTAAGAACCTCAAAAGGCATGATGACTGGGTAGATGTCAGCTCTCTAACCCTCTTTCTTCATGCCAAACTGCCACCCAAATTCAAAATGCCTAAACTGGAGAGATTTGATGGAACTTCTTGCCCCAAGACCCATTTGAAGATATATATGGGGATAATGAAACCTTTGGGACTTAGTAATGAGCTTCTTGCTCAGTTGTTCTAGCAATCCCTAACTGGTGCTGGCAAGAGATGGTTTCCTTCACTGGACAAAAGCCAAAAGAGAACATGGGATGATATCTGTCATGCTTTTGTCAAACAATATCATTACAATACTGAAGTATATGTCACCAAGTGTGATTTGGAAACCACCAGACAACTTCCAAATGAGTCCTTCTCCATGTTCCTTACAAGGTGGAGGACTAAAGCAGCTCAAATGGTAAACAGACCAACCGACCAAGAACAAGTGGACATCCTTATGAAAAACCTACTCCCAGCTTACCAAGCCCAATTGTTAACCCAATACCTGCTCACTTTCAAAGCTTTGGTTGCAACTGCATCAAGGGTTGAAGATTGCATCCGAAGCGAATCATTTCAACCTAAATTCTCCACCAATGATATGAATAGTGATGAAATATTTAAACCACATAACCTTTGAAGCTAAGACCGACATGCCACCTTCCCTTTTAAGCCAAATCCATCACCATGATCCATGCATCTTCTCCAAAGTGGAAGCCAGACCCCACCTTACCTTTTCCCAAATAGCATTTTATGGAGGAGTTCAAGCTCAACTGATTTGACTTGTTTAAGATTGAATCCAAGTCCGAGTCCAAATCTAAGTTCGAGTCTGAGTCCATGTTCAAAGTCCAAGTTTGAGTTCAAGTTTGAGTCTGTCATTTTTGTATTCTTCTTCTATTTTGTACTATATTCTCATTCTGTAATAAAATATTTATGTTTTTCATGAACTTCTCTTTTTCCATCTTTTTTGTTTAGTCTAAAGTAGTTGTGTCTAAAAAAATGAAAAAAGAATAAATAAATAAAGATAAAAAAAATCAATGGATTTTGGCAAGCATTTACATTTCACCATTATGGAATACATCATGATTTCGAAAAATCAAAACTTGAGGTGTTTCTTATGCCCACATCACCTGCTTCACCAGCTCCCAACCAAAGGATAATTGAGATAATAAAGAACACCAAGTGGTGATCTCTTCAATTAGAGCAGTCGAAGCGAAAGGCAATCCAATGAAATTATCCATTGCACTTTTGGGTAATCAAATATGGCACCTCCATAAGGGAGCAACAATCTCAAAAAGGACCTGATATCCTCACAAGTTTTTCCTCTATACCAAGAATTCAATGGAATTTTCTAGACAAATTTCACATCCCTCTTTCAGAATATGACGGTCCTAGAGCATGGGTAAGCATACGCTACTGAAGACCCATAGAACCCATTTAATTTAGACTACCATTGTAACCTCGGCGGCATGCCGGCATTACAGTTACTATTCTCAAGATCAAACCTGCAAGAAATAGAACACTCCTAATATTACCACCTTATATCCTCAACTTTATTTAAGGCATAAGTCATCTCACAATCACCAAAACACATCACTAGTTTGAATTTATTATATTTTGTTCAGTCATTTATATTCATATACCATATCAAACTTATATAAGATTATATACCATGGAGACATTAGATAATACCGCTATACATCATCATATACAATCACATTTACAAATTTCCATTGTATGCTTCTGTATCATATTTACATAACCAATGCAAAATATATGCCAGCGGCAAGTGAAGTAGGGTACTTGCGCAGTGAATCCACTAACCTGAAAAAATATAAGAGGAAAAGGGGTGAGATTCACATCTCAGTGAATATATAATAAATAACCTGGCACAATAATTGGGATGCATCAATATGATCTTTGGCTCAATGGGTTATCACAATAAACAGTCAACGAATTTCCAAATCAATACAATTTAAGGTTCAGTAGAAATTATAATCAAATTCCTGTGAATTAAACTCATAGATCTTATATAAAATAGTACTGCGAGACTCACAAATTTCATGTTACATATTAAGGCAGGAGGTTAGCTAGGCCCTGTGGCTAGACCATTCAAATACCTTCTAGCAAGGTTCAAGTCACTGTGCACAAAGTTCGATAATTCTCTCACCGAAAGAAGGGAATTTCTGCTTTTTGGCTTAAGTCATGGTTCAAATCAAATAGAACATTTTCACATATAGAGAATCAATTTCACATGTAGAGTATCAATTAGGTTTCAAAGTTACAAGGGTGAATTATCAATTGCAAAGTCACATGATCAAGTACAATTCATATATACAAAGTGAAATGGGTATGTGCAAGGAAATTTAATATATGCTCACCTTTTCTTATTATGTTCCAAAGTATGAGTATTCTTCTTCTATTCCCTCGTCACCAAATTTTTCTCTGTGGAATTCCTCTTCTCCTTCTACATATTACAAAATATTTACATAAAAGTTAATTTCACATAATTACATTTATTTACTTATTAACTTAAAAGATTAATTCATAATTACTATTTTTATGATAATCTAGACTCTAATTGATTTGATTCCAAATTTTATCAAATTCTAATACATTCCCCTCCATCATTTTCAAATTTAATTCCTTTGAGTTTCGGTAATTCCCAAAAGTTATGTTCTAAATTCTCCTAAATTTTGAATTCTAGGTTTCACAGAAGTTCAGTACACTCTTTTGGCTATAACTCAAGCTAAAAAATTCTATTTGAGATAATTATTTTTTTAATGAAACTAAACTCATAAGGGTACATTTCATTAGTTTTGACCTCAACTTGGTTCTGCCTCTAAAGTCATCCAACTTAAGGGTTAATATCAAGAATTTTGCCAGTCTAAATATCTTGTCACAGCTTAGAAATTTCCATATAAATCCCAACATACTTGGAGTTTTGCTTTGAAATTTTTATATCACCTATAAGACATATCAGGTTTCATTTATTATGTTTTAATAATCTTCAAATTTCTATCCTAAAATACTCTAAAATAGCCTCAAACTTTCTAAAATCTTAAGGTACTCTACAGGAAGCAGTTTCTTTCTCCTTCCCATATCTCCAAAAAAAACAAGAATTAGCTTAAATTTTCTTCTAGAAAAATAAATTAAAGACATAATCTACAATTTTTATGTTTTGACTTTCTTCAAATTCATTCTCCAAGGGGTTCAATTTTCCCTCTCAATTTCCAGTACTTTTCAAACCCTAAATCTGTCTCCTCTTACTTCTTACTTCCTTCATCTAATTCTTTCATTTCTTACTCATTTCCACCAAAAATACCTTAATATCATCATACAACACACACACACATATATATAGATGAAAAGAGTTGAATTAATTCATATTCTTACCTTAAAAATTATTTCCTTCTTCTTCTTCTTCTTCTTTTCTTTACTCTCTTTCTTTCTCTATTTCCTTTCCATTGTAAGAAAATTGTTAGAAATGAGAAGATGAGACTTATCTTCTCATCTTTCCTATCTATATATATATATTTTTCTTAATTGCAATTTTGGACAAATATCCACCCCTTGATCTTCATCATGATGGCTGTTTTTTTTCTATTTTTTTACTTAGTCAAATATAATAATTACCTTTTTTTTAAGAAACTTACAATTTTGCCCCTTTTTACTTAAAGTTTTACTACACTTTCTAGTTTAAGTCTAAAATTATTTTAAGTTTCTAATTTAGGTTTCTAATATTATTTTTAGATAGTTCCTTAGTAATTTTTCTCAAATTAAAATTTCCAAAAAATCTTGAAAGTCGCTATCCTACCTATATCACGTACACTAACCCGATTCCCTTAATTGCACCCACATAAATTTTTGGATTCCTAATTTCCTATTTTCTAGATCTCTAGTGATCTAACAAATTCTTGGGGTGTTACAAAAAAGGTTAGAGCACTAAGATAAAGGAAAACAGTAGCCCAAATCATGGTGGAATATTTTTTAAAATGCCAAAATTCATTCATTAGCTCGCTAAGTTGAAAACCCGAAAGGGAGGCTTAGGAAGAAATTAGAGCAAGATCGTCGAGTTGAAAACCTGAAAAGGGTAGCTTGAGCAGAAGTTAGAGCTAAAAAAAAAAAGAGTCATCCTAGTCAAATCATTATGTCCCTTATGTCCTTATCCCACATTAAGGGCATATCTTTCTAAGTCATCATTCTTCGGCTAATCCCTCATTAGCGGCACGCCTTCCGAATCATCTTTTGTTAATCCGTCATGGTCATGTCTTCCATATCATCTTTTACAATTCATCACGTTGCCTTTATCATTCAATAGGGGCATATCCTTCCTGTCATCCATCACGTCTTTTAGCTCAAGCAGCTAAATAGCCCTCATCATTCATTAGGGGTATATTCTTCAAATCGCCTGTCACGTCTCTTAGCTCAAAAGCTAAATAGCTCCTATCATCAATCAAGGGGCATGTCTTCTGAGTCGTTGTCCAAAATCAATCCAGAGTCTCCCCCAAGAGTCCTGTCACTCTAAGAGTCTCTTCAGTCTTACACAATAAGATAATTGTACTTGTCTTCTCTATAAATCTTGCTACAATAGCAAAATCATACAACCTCCCCAACACCTTTCAAAAGGTCCAAACCTACCATCCTTTTAAACCCAAGTCTTCTTGGTAAAATCTCATCTTCCAAGGGTTAAGCCCACCAAAATCCTAAGTCTCTCAAGACTCATGACCCTAGAAGCCCAATCTCCTTGGCAAAGCCAAAATCGAGCCATGACTCCCAAGACCTGTTATCCTCAAGCTGATTAAAAAGGGTTCGAACCAGTCAAAGCCCATCCCATGCTTCTTTAGCAAATCATACCATCCTTCCAAAACCAAGCCTCTTGGCAAATCATATCATCCCTAAAGTCCAACACCTTTGGACAAGCAAAATCAAGCTTGCAAACCAACTTGTCAAATCACCTCCAAAAGCCATGTCCAAGGGCAGACTCTTAACAGATGGGTCACACAAAGCCAATCCACAATCTTCACCTTTGAAAAGGCCAAACCTAACTGAGCCTTCCAACCTAATCTTCTCTAAGGCCAAATCTAACCGAGCCTTCCAAATTTTCTCTAAGGCCGAGCCTAACCGAGCCTTCCTACCTAATCTTTCTCCAAGGACAAATCTAATCGAGCCTTCCAAAATAACCTTTTAGGCCAAACCTAACTGAGCCTTCTTATATAATCTTCTCCAAGGCCACACCTAATTGAGCCTTCCAAGCAATAACCTCCTCCAAGGCTAAACCTGACCTAGCCTTTCAGAATAACCTCTCCAAGGCCACACTCGATTGAGCCTTCCAAGTAATAACCTCTTCCAAGGCTAAACCTGACCTAACCTTCCAGAATAACCTTTCCAAGGCCACACCTGAATGAGCCTTCCAAGCAATGACCTTCTCCAAAGTTAGACCTGACCTAGCCTTCTAAAAAATAACTTCTTCCTAGGTTGACATATCTATGGCTTTCAATCAAGCCTTCAAACCAACCTCAGGTATAACCGTATCATCTCCATGCCAAAACAATCAACCTCAGGCTGAACAATCGATCCAATATCTTTCCAAAATGGGGGTACCTTCCTCCCAAAAACTCAACACTCTCATACCAAATTGACCTTTTACAGGTTCAAGGTATCCAATTCATAAAATCTTTGCATATTTAGATAAATCTCACACTAAACAAGTCGCTAATCATAGCTCTTGAATCAAGATGGATTATCAATTCGAATTTCATAAATCAAGACGGATCATCAATTTGAATTCCATAAATCAAGACGGATCTGAATTCTTGAATCAAGTAGTTAAAGGGTCATCCATATGATCCAACAGATCTCCCAAAGAAATTGGGGGCATCCCTTCTTATCCAAATTAAGAAAATCACCTCAACCTTTACCAGAAAGGACCATCACCTTTTTATCCTACCAGAAAGGACCATCACCTTTTCCTATTAGAGAGGACCTTTACTTTCTCCTTGTCTTACCAAAAAGGACCATCACCTTTTCCTACCAGAGAGAACCTTTACTTTCTCCTTGTCTTACCAGAAAGGACCATCACATTTTCCTACCAGAGAGGACCTTTACTTTCTCTTTGTCCTACCAGAAAGGACCATAACCTTTTCCTACCAGAGAGGACCTTAACTTTCTTCTTTTCCTACTAGAAAGGACCATCATATTATCCTACTAGAGAGGATCTTCACTTTTTCCTTGTCCTACCAGAAAAGACCATCACCTTTTCCTACCAAAGAGGACCTTCACTTTCTCCTTGTCCTACTAGAAAGGACCATCACCTTTTCCTACTAGAGAGGACCTTCACTTTTTTCTTGTCCTACCAGAAAGGACCATCGCCTCTTCCTATCAGAAAGGAATATATTTTTTCCAAAATCCTACCAGAAAGGACCAACACTCCTCCTACCAGAAAGGAACATCATTTTTCCAAACTCCTACTAGAAAGGATTATCACCTCTTCCTATAAGAAAGGACACCTCCTCCTACCATAAAGGGTCAATCCATCCAATCATCCTATCAGACAGGACCATTTAAAGATCTTCAGAATTACCTACTAGACAGATCAATTCTAATGAAACCTAGACTGAGATCATCCTCATTGCTTCTAAATATACTAGGAGGCATTCTTATTATCCCATTTCGATCTAAATCTCCCAAAGATACTGGGAGTAAGTGTCTTTTATCAACCAATCCACCCATAAATGTCTAGCAACGATCACCTAGACATCTCTATGGTTCCTTTTCCATATCCTTCACCAAAAAATTTCTAACTTAGGCATCCCTCTGGTTCCTTTCCCCACCTTTTATCTAAATCAGTCTCATCTTGCACCCATAAATATCTAGCCATTAATCTAGATATCCCTATGGTTCATTTTTCCCGTTTTCATTTATTAATCAACTTCCACCCATAAATGTTTATAAAAACCTAAACATCCTTGTAGTTCCTTCTGCCATTTTCCTTTAGATTCAATCATTTTTGTCACCCAAACATGTCTAAATTCTGATTTAGACATCCATGTGGTTCATCCTCCTTCTCAGATTCACTATCATTAGAATCGCCTTACAGACAAGATAATTCTTATGAGGGGGCGGTTGTGAACCCTTAACTTTGTACCCTCTGGTATACAACCAAACCTTAAAGGCACCTTGGCTCGGTAAACAGACCTCCAAAAGTCGAGATCGCCAAAGATCGCTAAAATCCTAAAAAATGGGAATCCGAGCCTCGGGATTCAGGATCCATCCCTTAATCCACTAAAACATCCTTAGATCATCCAGGATTGAATACGGGGCTCAAAGCAACTGGAATAGCAAAAAACAGAGTTGAAACATGTCAAAAATGGGCAAAATCGGCAAAAAAGGCCCATGACTGCACAGCCACGTGCGGTCATGATTCTGTTAGCGTACATGGCTATGTGGTCACAAGCCCCATTTCGTGATCCCACATCAAAAAACATGAAACTTTTCCTCCAAACTTCTCCTTATATAAACTACCCCCTCAACTTATTGATCGTGATTGGAACTTGCTTGATCACCCCCCTGATCTAAAAGCAAACATCCCTTTAAGCTTGGTCCGAAAGGAACGAGCATTCTAGTATTAAAGTTTTCTTTTCTTTTATTTTTTGCTTTGTGTGAGGCCTCACCCGAACGCCCCTCCCCTCGCTCAGGAAAAATGATGCCTTAAGAAAAGGCTAAGCGATTTTTAGAGGAGGTTTAGGTACGGGTTTCGGTGCTCACAATTGGAAGCGACTATCGCCTAGGAAAAATGATTTTATTTTTTTGAAAAAGATTCGGGAGTCGCCACCCTAATTTATTTTAAATGAAAAAATTAAGGAAAAACCCAATTTGACTCCAATTTATTAATCTTTGATTAATTTACCCAAGGATAAAGTCACTAATTCTCGAGCCAGGTTGAGCTCAGGGACTAGGTTTTTAGTTAAAATAATCCCAATTTGGCTCTTTAATTTAATTTGACTTGAAAAATAATTTCATAAATGACAAGTATTAATGACAATTTATAATGCATGAGCATGGCATAATTATGAGATAGATGGAAAAATAAAGACTTGTGGTTCCTTTTGCCATCTTCCTCAGATTCAATCATTTTTGTCACCCAAACATATCTAAATTATGATTTAGACATCCATGTGGTTCATTTTACCGTCTTCTTTCATCATTTTTCACCCAAACATGCCAGAACACTGACTTAGACATCACTTTGGTTCCTTTTTTCCATTCCTCCTTCTCAGGTTCACTATCATCAGAATTGCCTTACAGACAAGACAATTCTTATGAGGGGGTGGTTGTGAACCTTTAAATTTGTATCCTCTAGTATACAACCAAACTTTAAAGGCACCTTAGCTCGATAAACAGACCTCCAAAAGCCGAGATCGCCAAAGACCACTAAAATCCTAAAAAATGGGAATCTGAGCCTCAGGACTCGGGATCCATCCCTTAATCCTCTAAAACATCCTTAGATCATCCAGGATTGAATACGGAGCTCAAAGCAACTGGAATAGCAAAAAAGGGAGTTGAAACGGGTCAAAAATGGGCTAAACCGACAAAAAAGGCCCATGACTGCACAGCCACGTGCGGTCATGATTCTGTGACCGTACGTGGCTATGCGGTCACAAGCCCCATTTCACGATCCCACTTCAAAAAACATTAAACTTTTCCTCCAACCTTCTCCTTATATAAACTACCCCCCGCAACTTATTGATCGTGATTGGAACTTGCTTGATCACCCCCCTGATCTAAAAGCAAACATCCCTTTAAGCTTGGTCCAAAAGGAACGAGCATTCTAGTATTAAAGTTTCTTTTTCTTTTATTTTTTGCTTTGTGTGTGGTCTCGCCCGAATGCCCCTCCCCTCGCTCGGGAAAAATGATGCCTTAAGGAAAGGCTAAGCGATTTTTAGAGGAGGTTTAGGTACGGGTTTCAGTGCTCACGATTGGAAGCGGCTATCGCCTCGGAAAAATGATTTGATTTTTTTGAAAAGGATTCGGGAGTCGCCACCCTAATTTATTTTAAATGGAAAAATTAAGGAAAAACCCAATTTGACTCCAATTTATTAATCTTTGATTAATTTACCCAAGGATAAACTCACTAATCCTCGAGCCAGGTTGAGCTCAGGGACTAGGTTTTTAGTTAAAATAATCTCAATTTGGCTCTTTAATTTAATTTGACTTGAAAAATGATTTCATGAATGACAAGTATTAATGACAATTTATAATGCATGAGCATGGCATAATTATGAGACAGATGGAAAAATAAATACTTGTGGTTCCTTTTGCCATCTTCCTCAGATTCAATCATTTTTGTCACCCAAACATGTCTAAATTCTGATTTAGACATCCATGTGGTTCATTTTACCGTCTTCTTTCATCATTTTTCACCCAAACATGTCTGAACACTAACTTAGACATCACTTTGGTTCCTTTTTTCCATTCCTCCTTCTCAGGTTCACTATCATCAGAATCGCCTTACAGACAAGATAATTATTATGAGGGGGCAGTTGTGAACCTTTAAATTTATTCCCTCTGGTATACAACAAAACCTTAGAGGCACCTTGGCTCGGTAAACAGACCTCCAAAAGCCGAGATCGCTAAAGACCGCTAAAATCCTAAAAAATGGGAATCTAAGCCTCGGGACTCGGGATCCATCCCTTAATCCTCTAAAACATCCTTAGATCATCCAGGATTGAATACGGAGCTCAAACCAACTGGAATAGCAAAAAAGGGAGCTGAAACGGGTAAAAAATGGGCTAAACCGACAAAAAAGGCCCATGACTGCACAGCCACGTGCGGTCATGATTCTGTGACCGTATGTGGCTATACGGTCACAAGCCCCATTTCGCGATCCCACTTCAAAAAACATTAAACTTTTCCTCCAACCTTCTCCTTATATAAACTACCCCCCCAACTTATTTATCGTGATTGGAACTTGCTTGATCACCCCCCTGATCTAAAAGCAAACATCCCTTTAAGCTTGGTCTGAAAGGAACGAGCATTCTAGTATTAAAGTTTCTTTTTCTTTTATTTTTCGCTTTGTGTGAGGCCTCGCCCGAACGCCCCTCCCCTCGCTCGGGAAAAATGATGCCTTAAGGAAAGCTAAGCGATTTTTAAAGGAGGTTTAGGTACGGGTTTCAGTGCTCACGATTGGAAGCGGCTATCGCCTCGGAAAAATGATTTTATTTTTTTGAAAAGGATTCAGGAGTCGCCAGCCTAATTTATTTTAAATGGAAAAATTAAGAAAAAATCCAATTTGACTCCAATTTATTAATCTTTGATTAATTTACCCAAGGATAAACTCACTAATCCTCGAATCAGGTTGAGCTCGAGGACTAGGTTTTTGGTTAAAATAATCTCAATTTGGCTCTTTAATTTAATTTGACTTGAAAAATGATTTCATAATGACAAGTATTAACGACAATTTATAATGCATGAGCATGGCATAATTATGAGACAGATGGAAAAATAAAGACTTGTGGTTCCTTTTTCCATCTTCCTCAGATTCAATCATTTTTGTCACCCAAACATGTCTAAATTCTGATTTAGACATCCATGTGGTTCATTTTACCGTCTTCTTTCATCATTTTTCACCCAAACATGTCTGAACACTAACTTAGACATCACTTTGATTTCTTTTTTCCATTCCTCCTTCTCAAGTTCACTATCATCATAATCACCTTACAGACAAGATAATTCTTATGAGGGGGCAGTTGTGAACCTTTAACTTTGTACCCTCTGGTATACAACCAAACCTTAGAGGCACTTTGGCTCGGTAAACAGACCTTCAAGCCGAGATCGCCAAAGATCGCTAAAATCTTAAAAAATGGGAATCTGAGCCTCGGGACTCGGGATCCATCCCTTAATCCTCTAAAACATCCTTAGATCATCCAAGATTGAATACGAAGCTCAAAGCAACTGGAATAGCAAAAAACAGAGTTGAAACGAGTCAAAAATGGGCCAAACCGACAAAAAAGGCCCATGACCGCACAGCCACGTGCGGTCATGATTCTGTGACCGTACGTGGCTATGCGGTCACAAGCCCCATTTCACGATCCCACATTAAAAAACTTGAAACTTTTCCTCCAACCTTCTCCTTATATAAACTACTCCCCCAACTTATTGATCGTGATTGGAACTTGCTTGATCACCCCCCTGATCTAAAAGCAAACATCCTTTTAAGCTTGGTCCGAAAGGAACAAGCATTCTAGTATTAAAGTTTCTTTTTCTTTTATTTTTTGCTTTATGTGAGGCCTCGCCCGAACGCCCCTCCCCTCGCTCGGGAAAAATGATGCCTTAAGGAAAGGCTAAGCGATTTTTAGGGGAGGTTTAGGTACGAATTTCGGTACTCACATTTGGAAGCGGTTATCACCTCGGAAAAATGATTTGATTTTTTTGAAAAAGATTCGGGAATCGCCACCCTAATTTATTTTAAATGAAAAAATTAAGAAAAAATCCAATTTGACTCCAATTTATTAATCTTTGATTAATTTACCCAAGGATAAAGTCACTAATCCTCGAACCAGGTTGTGCTCGAGGACTATGTTTTTGGTTAAAATAATCTCAATTTGGCTCTTTAATTTAATTTGACTTGAAAAATGATTTCATGAATGACAAGTATTAATGACATTTTATAATGCATGAGCATGGCATAATTATGAGACAGATGGAAAAATAAAGAGCGAGTATTTAAACAATTACAAGTAAAGGAGAGTATTTCATCTAGCCCTTATGGGTACAAGGAAAATCACAAGATTGCTCCTTTACTCCAAAATAATAACTAATAACATTAATTAAAATTTACTTTTACAATGGATTGACATTTAAAAATAAAAGGGGAAGAGGATTGGTTGGGATTTGGATTTGAGGCTTGGATTCATATTCCAAGTGTGCCTACGTACCCCACTGAATGGGGATCAAAACCCACATAGTTCATTCCACTATGAGGTGGAGGGGTTTAGGGATTGGTCAGATTGATTTGATTTGATTTGGGGTGATTTTGAAGTTGGTGAGAGAAGATGATATACCTTCTCTTTGGGGGGATTTTGAGCGGGCGGAGTGATTTTCCAGACCGAAGTACTGTTTTATCGGTTTTAGTTTTTAAAAAAGGAATTAATTTGGTGACTAGGTTGCTTAATTACCCAACTTTAATTAATTAAAATGATTAATTAAAAGGATTAATTAATCAAATTGAGTGAAAACTAATTGAAAAATTAATTAATTAATTAAAATTGACTTTTAATTAATTAATTAATTAAAATTAATTTTTAATTAATTAACTAATTAAGATTAAAACTAATTGAAAAATTAATTAAAATTAATTTTTAATTAATTAACTAACTGATAAGTGAGAAAAATAATTAGAGAAAGAGAAAGAGGAAGCAAGTGGATAGCAATTACAAATGTTTGAGGTGTGAAGAAAATGGAGAAGAGGAGGGGGTATTTATAGGAAAATGAGGTGGGGATAGTTTAGGAATAGAAAGTGTGAAAAGACCAAAAGAATAGGGTCAAAAGAGTTAAAAAACAAGTTGAAGGAGGGGTAAAATGGGAATTTCTGCGAAAAAAGGAGGACTGTCACGACAGATACTCACGGACACACGTCAGAACGGTGCGCGTCTGTGTCAGAAAGTCGTGTTATATGCTGTTGCGTCAGTTATATGCTGACTCGTGTCAGCGCCATACTGACGCGTGTCAGTACGACGCGTCAAGCCCGTTAGTGCGGACGCGCCAGGACGCTAGCGGCGGCCGCTGGACGTCAGACACCTCCGCGGTCCTTCTTGGTGGCGGCCACGATAAGGCCTGGCGGATCCGCAGGCCCTCCCAGCGAATGCCCAAGTGGTAGCGCTCATTGGGTCGATTTTCTGGGTTTTTGTGGGTTCCAGATCAGTTTCCAAGGGATTTCGGGTTAGTTTTTGTGAGTTTTTAAAGTCCAAAAAATTACCGATGAGTGGCGATAGATCTGAAATTAATTATCGGACATTTTGGCAGTCAGTTATGGAGAAAATCTTGTCAATTTTGGGAAAGCACTGTCTGGTACAGGATGTCTGGTCAGGGTCGAAAAAGTGATGTCAGTCTATGTTGGAAAGAAATAAATCATTTACCTTTCGGGGACGTTGCCCCCGAACCCTTAGCGGGATTGCCATATCGACTCTGCATAGCGCACGAAAATCAACAAGTGTCAAGTTGCAGCAGCATCTTAAGGGTGCAAAAATGAGGGTTCACAGCTGCCCCCTCATCAGAATTGTCTTGTCTATAAGGCGATTCTGATGATAGTGAATCTAAAAGAAGGGATGGTACAAAGAACCAAAGTGATGTCTAAGTCAGTGCTTGGACATGTTTGGGTGAGAGACATAGGCAAAGAGGAATGGTATTGGGAGCCAAAGTGATGTCTAGGTCAGCACTTGGACATGTTTGGGTGAGAGACATGGTTGAAGAGGGATGGTATAGAAAACCAAAGTGATGTCTAGGTCAATACTTGGACATGTTTGGGTGAGAGCTATGGTCGTAAATGAAGATGGCAAAAGGAACAACATTGATGTTTAAGCAATTGTTCCTAAACATTTATGGGTGGAGGATGGGGCTGAGTTTGATAAATAGATGGGAGAATGGACCACAGGGATGTTTAAGTAATCATTTCCTAAATATTTATCGGTGGAAACTTGATTTGATAAATGGAAGTGAAAAGAGGAACCAAAGCGATATCTAGGGTAGCGGCTAGATATTTTTGGGTGAAGGATGGATTTTGATAAGATATTTTTGGTGAAAGGGAGAGCCTCAACCTATGGCGAGTCGCCTCGAGAGATTTTGAAAAGGTTCTAAATGAGGGGAGCCTCAGCTTATGACGAGTTAGCTTAAGGGATTTTGAAAATAGGAGAGCCTCGGTCTATGGCGAGTCAGCTCGAGATGTTCTAAAAAGATTCTGGTATTAGGGGAGCCTCGACTTATGACGAGTCTGCTCGAGAGATTTTGAAAATAGGAGAGCCTCAGCCTATGGCGTGTCAGCTTGAAAGGTTTCAATCGGGTGACGGTTTAACTGGATTTGTTTGATAAGGGAAGACGCTCCCGGTATCTTTGGGTGATTTTGCATCATTGGTATCATAACTACTTGTCTCTTTGGTGAAAGATGGTTACCACGGTCAGAATCGGGTAAAAGATCATTACCATGGTCAGGGTCGGGTGAAGGAAGGCTGCTTTGCTTGGAAGTATAGTTGCGAAATGGCGTCGCGGTCAACTTTGATAAGGTACTGGTCAATTCTGAAAAGATGGTTGTCAGCTTCGAGAGGGTACTGGTCAATTCTGGAAAGATGTTGGTCAGCTTCGAGGAGGTACTGGTCAATTCTGGAAAGATGTCGGTCAGCTTTGAGGAGGTACTGGTCAATTCTGAAAGATGTCGGTCATCTCTGAGGAGGTACTAGTCAATTCTGAAAGATGTCGGTCAGCTCCGAGGAGGCACTGGTCAATTCTGGAAGATGTCGGTCAGCTTCGGTGAGGTACTAGTCAATTATGGAAGGATGTCAGTCAGCTTCGAGGAGGTATTGGTCAATACTGGTCAATTTTAGAAAGATGTCGGTCAGCTTCGAGGAGACACTGGTCAATTTTGAAAGATGTTGGTCAGCTTCGAGGAGGTACTGGTCAA
>CATKHJ010356378.1:0-17196 GCA_949750685.1 Vernicia montana | reverse complement strand
AAATTAGTGTTTCTAATTTATATTGATTTTTTAAATTCTAAAATTGTTATTATATACTTTTTGTTTAAAAAAAAAATCAAAACCTAACTAATTTGAAAAATCCAAGAAAATTAATTCATTTTGAATTATATAGTTTTCAAGCTAAATATAGGTTAGTCGTTAATTCATTTTGAATTTTTATAAATAAAATTTAATATGATTAAATTAATTTTTAATTTAAAAGAAAGTGGAACCAATAAATTATAGGTAAAGAGAAAAAAATATGACTTTGATAAGCAAAAAGAAGAAAAAAAGCTAAATTTGTAAATGAAGAGGGAAGTTTAGGTTATTTTTGCAAAATAAAAAATTAGGGGTTAAAAAAGTTATTTTTTTTTTAGTTTTTGGGTTATTTGTGTAAAAATCCCATTTTTTTTTTACTATTCACGTTAGGTACTCATTTAGAAATTCAAATTTTATAATAATTTAATTGAATTGAATTTTTATTTTTTTTGTTAATTTTCATATTTAGAATTTAAAAATATATAATTAATAAATTTTAATTTTTTTGAGTCAAAAGAAAGTTATTTTAAAATAAATGAAATCATGTCTAAAGAGTATAATTTTGTAAAAATTTAATTCATTTAATGAATTCATGTATTAAAAATTTAAAATGTCATCATTTAAATTAAACACGATTTTTTTTAAAACAACACACAATATTTTTTTATATAAGTGTAAAATGATAAAATAATTATTATTTTTTACTTTTTAATTATTTCAAATAATATAATCCAAATCACTTTATAATTTATTTCAAACACATTGATTATATCATCATTAATTCAATTGAATTATTCTAAGTAATGCCTAAATGGAATGAAAAATTATTCTTAATGAACTGTTGATAGAGAAAATTGAACTTTACATCCTATTTTTAAGGAGAATAAAAAAAAAAAGCAATATTTTAACCATTTCTGAAAATGTTTAAAATTTGTTATTACTTAAAATATAAAACTATTATTCAAGAGGAAGAGACCTTGTGGGTTATGCAACATGAAAATGTTTCCCTTGTGATAACTCAAACCCCCGTTGCAATTTGGCAAAAAAGAAGAAAAAAAAACCCATTGCATTTTTTTTTTTTGAAAGTACTAACAGAATACTATGTGATTTTCGCATGAAATGTTATCAACAAAATCATACTTATATTGTTTCAATTATGGGTGTCAAAAAGGGTCATGACATGCTAATTTGATTCGTCAAACACGAAATTTTTTTATGTTAGGGTTGAGATTTAGCAAGTCCGTATCTGTAAACCGATTGATCCATTTATGACACTGTTTAAACAAGTCGTGTAATGGATTGACCCGTTACAAACCGTTTAATTTCACGTGTCGTGTCAATCCGACCCAATCCATTTATAACTCACATATTTTTAAGTAATTTTAATGGTTAAAATAATCATTTATATTACATTGGAAGAGACAAAGAAAATAAATTAAAAAAATAAAATTAAAAATAAACAAAATTTTTATTTAAATTTGTTTGATGATATTTGCTTAAATGTTTGAATAATATATGAAATATGAAATTTTAAATGAATTTACAATTTTAATCATGATTTGATTTATAGATAATATTACAATTAATTTATATAACAAATATATTACATTTTTTAGGTTATAAATGTCATACAAGTTAAATGGATTGTGTCAAGTTCATGATCCATATACGATTCAATTAAATAAACGGGTTACACGTGTCGTGTTTGTGTAACCCGTTTAATTTTCGTGTCGTGTTAGGGTGATACGATTAATAAATGGGTTGTATTCGTATTGACCGTAATTGTGTCATCTAAATAGGTTAACCCGACACGAACACGACCCACCAACACCTTTTGACATCCCTAATTTCAATTATAAATTATAAGTCTTCCACCCTAACATATATATTTATTTATTTATTTTTTCAATCGATAGGAGTATTCTCGAGCCAATTTATACGTTAACTGAGAATAAGTCTTTTATTCCGGCGAGTGCGAGTCCAAAAGTACATCACATGCTCAGCTTATACATTCAAAAATTACCTCATAATAATGGATTCGAGAACTCTAGCATCCTAACATCTTTAATATGTGTTTATATATAATTATAAAAGTGGATTCTACTCCTTTAAATATATAAAATAAAAATTTTAAATTTTCTAAATAAAAATAAATTTCGAAAAAGAAGAAAACAATTAAAAAATTAAAAAATAAAAAGAAATTTATGCTATATATGATTTTTGAGTAAGTATTATAATCTTCACTATCAATTTCAACAATTAAAATAACTAAAAAATATATTTTTTTTGTATTTAAATTTAAATAAACAATTAATTTATATTTTAATGAATTTTTTAAAATTGTATTTCTAAAATATTTAATGGGTACCGCCATACTCATAAAAAAAAAAAAAACTTGATTATTCGTGAATAAACGAGGTGTCGTTTATCCCCTTAAAATTTGAAATATGTTCATTTTCCCTCCTCTAACTTTGCTCCAAAAATATGAAAATTTTAATTAAAAAAAAAGCCCAGGGATATGAGCAGTGAGGCCACTCAAAATCCCCAAAAACAATGCCTTCAAAACCCAAATCTTCTCAGCCACAATCTCTTTCCCTCTCAATCCCACACCATGATGACGATGACGATTTCCAAATCCCTATCTCACAATCACAACAAACTTCAACTTCCAGAAAACCCCTCAAACCCTCCAATTATCGCCACCGCCCGCCCCAAAAGCCCAAGCGATCCATCAATTCCGGCAAGGAGAACGTCGCTCCCACCTACTCTGCACCGAATCAGAAAACGTCACCTGATACCGACGAAGAGTTCAAGTTAGACGAGAATTGTAGCTTGGAATTGATAGAGTCGAGCATCGATTGTAGTAATAAAAACATTAATGAAGATGATGTGCATTTTCAAAAGAAGAGTTTTGAGATTGAGAGTAATAAGAGGAAAGAGGGACTGGAAGTGAATACTGGGTATTTGTGCAATTCTATAGAAGCTAGGTTACTGAGGTCGGGAGTGGATTCTGGGGTCAATCTTGTGGGTCATTCTGGGTTAGATGAGGTTGATGGATTCGAGGATTTTGATGAAGATGGTCAGCTGGATTTGTTAATTAAGTTATGTGGTGATGAAACGAGTGAGGAAAATAGGGTTACCAATGGTGTAGATAATGGGGATTGTTTGGTTCAGTGTCCGCTTTGCGGGATTGACATTTCGGATCTGAGTGAGCAATCTAGACTGGTTCACACTAACGATTGTCTAGACAAAGAGGAGAAAAATGCCCAACAAGTAAGTTTCTGGCTTTTCCCCTTGTTTATTATTTGCGTTTCTCTTTGTCTTGTTATTTATTTATTTGACGTATTTAGGTTTTGATGAATGAGATTAGCTAATTAACCAAATTAAACAATCTTAAATTCGTATCTTTTATCAGAATCTGCTATATTAATTGGATAAGAATGTCTCGGGTAGTTGAGATATGGGAGCTTTTAGATCTTAGTTCTTATTCCATGTTCATTACCAGTTCAAAATTTGGTCCGTGATGAGATGGAATGACACATTGCATTTTGTTCATATTATGCACATAATAGCTATTTCAATAACCACCAGATAGTAATAATTCCAGAATGGGATTATGTTTGGCTACTAGCTAGCTTCAGTGGATATATTAGATTTGAATATATGATTACATGGCTGCAGTACATTTTTGTCCGTTAACTGAGCAAGAGATTGGCCACTTATGCATTGCAATTTGTGTATAGTATTATTGGTAAACTAATCTTTTGTATGCCTTACCAAAGACTTATAAATATTCTCAGCAGCACTTGCTCGATATAAAGTGCGATTTAAGACTTTATGGTTAATATGCATGTTTGCTGCAGATTGTTCCTGCCAGCAATGACAGGGAAACTCACTTTGCACCACAAGTTGTTGATGATCTTGTTCATTCTCCACGCCAAGTTGTTGATGCTTCCCCTGTACTTAAATGGCTACAAAATTTAGGTTTAGAAAGATATGAGGAAGCTTTTGTTCAAGAAGAGATTGATTGGGACTCTTTAAAGTGGCTAACAGAAGAGGTATGCTTGCTTCTCTTGATTTGGACAGTGTTAAAGTTGTAATTTTATCTTTGGTTGCTATTTCTTTTACTTGAAATGTAAACCACTTGATAAATGCTCATTTTTTCCTTATTTGCAGGATCTCTTTAACATAGGTGTTACTGCACTCGGTCCTAGGAAGAAGATTGTGCATGCCCTTGCGGAACTTAGAAAAGGGTGTAATCTGGTGACTGAGACACACAGGGATACACATGCGTCTGTTGAAGTTGGATCATGGAGTATCCCTGATGCAGAGATGCAAGTGGAGGCTTCCAAAGTTGTTGATAGTGAAACTAGTACACCAACCACAAACAAGTTGATTACAGATTATTTTCCTGGCTCTGTTAATGTTAGGAAGAAAACTTGCACCACCTCTTCAAAAAAGCAAGGACTGGCAAGGAGTCGCCCAGATTCTGTTCATAAACGTGAGGCAAAAAAGCGCCCTGTAAATAATAGAAAACTCAGAGATATTCCCTTGTGGTGCACCATACCTGGAACTCCATTTCAAGTGGTAATGGCCTTCATCTTTTAATAAAAAAATTATAGTGTAACTTCATGCACAAAATGTTGCATTTTCTATTTTATATGAAGTGGCTTTTCAAACAGCTTTTGGAGTGGGTTTAAGTGTTATATATTTCCCTTTATTGATGAGTTCTATTGCTTTCTTTGTTCTAATTATATGTCTGCAGGATGCTTTCAAATATCTTAGGGGAGATTGTTCCCATTGGTTTCTCACACACTTCCATATGGATCGTAAGTTCAGTTTTATATTCTTCTTGCTCTACTTTTATTCTTCCTTTTATTTTCCATATCAAAATAATGGAAATTCCCACTGCAAATAATTTTTTTTTTCTATGCCATGTTAATTGATATTCAATTTTGTTTCTTTGCTAGTTATTTAATTGGCTTAATATGTTCTGATTAAAAATTTCTGCTACTGCTCATGTTTCACTTTCAAATTTCAAAAGCTTTTCTTTTTTCCCCCTTGATTTACCCGTCTTGTCTTATTTAAGTTTTTTTTTTCTTAATTTATTTTTTGTTTTAGCCTTCTTTAACTGTATCATATGTATTAAGGGGTAGGGGGAGCTCACATAGTTGATTCCATTCAACTATGCCCACCAAATCAACTTTCAAAAGTCTAGCAGTTGCATAGATTGGTCTTTTGTTTTCAGATTGTGGATTGATGCAATCATTTATCATGAAAAAAATAAAATAAATAACTCATTCATTTTTCCCAAAGGAAGCCACTAGTGTGGTGCACTTAAAACATTTATTACGTTTTAGCTTTTATGACTAGGTATATTCCCTCATGTGCTTATGCTTATGTATTTCAAAGTAATGCATTTAGCAGTAAAAGCTTGGCCATTCTGAGGAGAATTATTTTATGATTACTTTCACAGATTATCAAGGTTTAACAAGGTCCTTCTGTCACGGGAAGATCTATTGTTCCTTGATCACAGCAAAACTTGTGAATATGAAGATTGGGATCCCGTGGGATAGATTACAAATTTTACCTCTCAACCAAACGATCAGTATTGCTGGTGTTGATGTGACATGCTTGGATGCAAACCACTGCCCTGGTTCCATCATAATACTATTTGAACCTCCCAATGGTAAGGTATGCTCCACGTTAACTTCTTAAGACACTGTCATATAGTGGTTTTTATCTTGTTGTCATTTCTTAGGTTAATCCCGAAATTCATTTAAATTTTTAGGCAGTTCTACACACAGGAGATTTTCGTTTTTGTGAGAATATGGCAAGCATGACAGCTTTACAAATGTGTCGTATCCATACTCTCATCCTTGATACTACATACTGTAATCCCCAGGTAATTCTGCATTTGAGTAATTGCTTTACCTCTTGCCAAAGAAATATGCTGTAAAAAAATTAGTTTATTTAAACTTTCTAGTTAGACAGTCACAGTTATGGATCATTAATGCAAGAAACTTATTCTGCAAAGGGTCTAGGTTCATATCTCAACTTGGAACTGAACCTGACTAAATAGGAGTTAACAATCTCACTACAACTAGGAAACTACTTACATTAGAAACCTAACGGTGAATCAAAACCTACCACAAAAGCAAGAATATTTTGGATTTTTTGCTTATTGCTTGCAACAACCATCGAAAGCAGTTAAATATTTAAATGTAGCTGCAGACAGAGAAAATATGGTGGCATGTAGGATAGAGAAAGGAAGTAATAGAGAAAAGGGGCTCCTAAATCTAGTATGATTTTTTGACCAAAGTCTGCACTATCAAAACTAATGAATTTTAGTGACTGGAGTCCAAGCTACTTGGATTCTAATTAAACCTTGTTACCAAAGTATTCTTGTCAAACTAAATGGGGAATATGAATTGCAAAAGCTAAAGCTAAGCAATAGTTGATCTTGTATTGCTCATCCGTCTACTTTTTTTTTTTCACTGAAAAGCATCAGCTCACATCATAATTCATTTCACTGAAGAACTGTCTGGTAAATGAAGTTTATCTTTTTTCATGATATCTTGCAGTATGACTTTCCAAAACAGGAAGCTGTAATACAGTTCGTTATTGAGGCCATTCAAGCTGAATCTTTCAACCCCAAAACTCTTTTTCTAATTGGAAGCTACACAATTGGTAGAATCTCTCTCTTCTGGCTCCTTAATCCTTTTCTCTCTCTCTCTCTCACATGCCACCTCTCATTGTGGTGCATCATATTATTTATTTATTTGCTAAAGGAAAGGAAAGGCTGTTCTTGGAGGTTGCTCGTCTGCTCCATAGAAAGGTTCATGTTACTGCAGCAAAGTTCCGTCTTTTGGAATGCTTAGGGTTCTCCAAGGAAGATATGCAGTGGTTCACATTAAATGAACTGGAAAGCCAAATTCATGTGGTACCTATGTGGACGCTAGCTAGCTTCAAAAGGCTGAAACATATATCCAACCAATATGCGGTGAGCAATAGCTAATTTTTTCTTTTTAAGACTTGACAGCTAAACTCCAATTTCTCCCAAACTGTATTTGTAGAAAGCATTTCAAAATGAATGAGTTACTTCATATAGGACATGAAACATAAAATTTTGAAAATACATAGATGAAGCACCAAGGGTATAGTTGCCTAGACTAGTGCTTCAGGCACCTAGGTTGCTTTAAAAGTAGGATATTGCATAGAGGCTTGCTCTCCTACTTGCTCCCTAGGTAGAGGTCCCTGTGCTTGGCTTTTTAGTTAACAAGAGCATATTCTAGCTTTTCCTTCTATTCCCTTATACAGGTGAGTGAGCAATTATTAGAAGAAAATATCTAGACAACTGATGCACTTAAGATACTTTCAGCTGGCATACTTCTCTTTAGTAATTATTCTAACAACAAATGATTACAACTTCTATTTAACAAGTAATTGCGCTAGCACAGTAGCATGATCTAGGTGTGTTAACTAATGTCACTTTTTGCTTGAGCTTCTATTCTTTTAGCTATCTAACTGCTGAGCATTTTCATATAATTTTGTTCACTTTTTTGTGTTGCTTTTTGTTCAGGGTCGATTCAGTCTTATAGTTGCCTTCTCTCCAACTGGTTGGACATTTGGTAAAGGGAAGAAGAAATCACCAGGGAGAAGGTGGCAGCAAGGAACCATTATAAGGTAAAAGATTAATTAATCTATATAGCATAATCCATTGGCTGTACAGTATGATTATCTAGTTATTTATTTATCTGATAAATTTCTGGGAATCCTTTGTGAAATATATAAACAGCATTGAAACAAGCATTGTTTTTTTTGTTTACTAGTAGAACTTAAATACATATGCATCCTCAAAATGTATTAACTGAAAACAGAACCTGGCATAAACAGTATATGGAAAACTCAAATCCCTGCCAATTGTCAAGTAACCTGACAACTAATTTGCTTCAATGTGTAACAGGTATGAAGTTCCATACAGTGAGCATTGCAGTTTTACAGAACTTAGAGAGTTTGTGAAGTTTATATCTCCTGAAAAAATAATACCAAGTGTAAATAACGATGGACCGGATTCTGCTGATACCATGGTTTCCCTCCTGCTGTCCTGATTTGTTGACTACAAGCTGAAAGAAGCCGCCCTAACGCTGTCTTTGGTTCAAACGGGATGCTAGTGAAGAGAATGAGGGAGCAGTTGGCCGCCTCCATATTCATCTGTATCAGTCAGGACTCTACAACTGTAAATTTAAATCAGTTAATTGTAGTACTGAAAGATGAAATTGCATAATGTATCAAAGAGGAAAAGATGATGATAGGAATCTATCATTTGTTGAAGCTGTGAAACTACAGTGATATTACAAATTTCCTGTTTGATGGAACCCTCTTAATGATAATACAGATGTAACAGAATCTAACAGCATATTCAATTCAATGACAGAAAACCTGAAAACCTCTCTATGTTTTTAAGACTAGGACATGATAGTGTCATAAGAGCCTAGCTTTTAGGTGAAAAGTGCTTCTCTAGCATATGATATTGTATCTAGTGTCAATATAAGCAATCTTCTAAAGCTTTAAACTTCTCATTTTCTTGCCTGCAAATAGATTTGTTCCTTCCATTAGCATTCTAATAGATCAAGCCACATTTCTAATTATATACACTTGGATTATATCACAACAAAATATTGAGAAATTTTTTTAAAGAGACAATTGTCCAATTCGAAAAAAAAAAAAAATATTTAAACATAAATCTGTAATTTAGTATATAAACACTACTCGCAACCAAATTTCCATGTTTCTACTTTCAATTTAAGATGCTAATCGACCTTTTCCAACAAATTTACATTTAAATATATTTTTGTTAATATTCTGCAACCAAAGGTGGACATGCCGGAGTGGTTATCGGGCATGACTAGAAATCATGTGGGCTCTGCCCGCGCAGGTTCGAATCCTGCTGTTCACGGCTATTGTTTTTAATTTTTACTTTAAATAAAAAATTATAAGAATAATATAAATTTATTGAATTTTTATTGTTTTGACCCAATTAATATTTGTTGAATATTTAGCTTTAAATAGAGCTCAAATTCGAGATATCAGTCTTAAAAAAACTCATTAATTTTTTCTAATTTTAAAATAAAAAAATTCATAAAAAATATAAATATAAATTTATTATTTTTGCGTAGAATAACATAATATATTCAAACTTCAAAGTAACTATTATTTTAAAATATTTTTTCAAATATTGTACATGTAATTTTTTTTATTATACTGTCCACTTAATTGGAAATGTCTATCTAAGAATTTATTCGGACAGTCAACAAAATCTAAGAAACAAGAAGTGCATGTGCACAATTGATGCAAATAATGACATTTCTAAAACAAAATAGTGAAGTAAAATCTATATATAACACAATATTAAGAAAAAAAAATCACAATTTGTTTTTAAGAAAAAAGGGTTCTTCTAGTGGTGATGAAGCTTTGGATATTGTCTAGGCCCCCACGGTTTTGAGTTTTGACTCCATTCTACACTCCACAAATTTCCTCTGATTGAATTTCCTCTGATTGAATTTTCTTTTCTTTTCTTTTCTTTTCCTTTCCTTTCCTTTCCTTTCTGGTTTAAGACAAAAATAGTCATTTTGTCGCGTTGAATGGGGCCTCCGCCTCAGGTGGACTGAACATAATTTTGCATAGAAATGTCAATTTCTATATTGTTATAATGTTTTATTTTTCTTTTTTCCTTTTGCCCCCACCACCCTTCTTTTTTTTTTTTTTTTTTTAAATTTTCTACCACATATACATGTACTTCCTATTAAGACACTATCAACCAAAATCTAATTAATCTAACTCTTTTTTTCAGTCTGGAGTTAGTGAGGCAAATAGTAATAAAGAGTTATTTAAAACGTGGGTTAAATGCCTATTGGTGTATTTGGCCTGGAGGTCATGTTCAATGTTTCCTCAACCCCTCCCCCCCACCCCACCAAAAAAAAAAAAAAAAAATGTCGATGTTTCATTGCACATTCTAAGTACATAAACACTCTAGATTTTATTATAATAATAATTATTTTTTATTTAAGAGATTCATATTATATGAGCATTTTAATTTAATTCTCTTTGTTAATTAAGAGGACAACCAGAGCGGAACTATATGGCCTCCAAATTTATTAAATTTTATGAATTTTTTTTTTAAATATATTTGTTGACTTTCTTAAAATTTTCAAAATTTCAATTTTTATTTTGATTTCTCAATATTATTAAAGTCTAGTTTCTTCCTTGAGGACAAATATTTAAACAACAATGATAAAAATAGAAATGAGACACAAATTTGTTATTCCTATTTACAATAATTTATTAATTTGCATTTCTTATTATGATCAATAGATATGAAAAATACACTAGAAAATAATATATATATTCGTTTAAAATTATATAACTAATATTTATATTTTAATGTTAATAATATTAATTAATATTTTTATTTATAATTTAATATAATTAAAAAATATATATGTTATATTAAAAAAAATTAAATGAAATTTAAGAAATGGAAATTCCTTCATAAATAAGAAAGGAGAAGTTCTCCCCATTAGGGGACAGAAATTTTTTTAATGTGGCCCTTTAAAACAATAAGGTTAGATTCGTCACTCACTGCTTAGTAGCACTGTTTTACAGTTTTACTTCAAAACTGTATACGTCTTTCTAGAAATATAACTCAAGCTCTAAATATATGTACATGTACGAATTGATTTATGCTGAGACTCTGAGGTCCACTGCTATGAGAAATATCAACCTTAATAATAATAATAATAATAATGTAAAATTTTAAAATTTTATAAAGAGACAAATATTTAATCATTAAATTATTGACATAAATATCAAATAATGAAAAGGTAAAAAAAAAAAAAACCAAATCATAATAATTATAGATTAAGTCTTACATACACTAAATGCATATATCAATCCAATAAAATAAAAACACATGAGTAAAAAAGAGTATCGATATCTATTCATTATGTAAAAAATAGATAAAAAATCATATTGATTAAAATTCTATGTACTTAGTGTTCCGTAGATATAATAAACTTTTGACATGATATAACAACTTATTAATTGTTTTGATTTATGAAAAATTATTGCCTATATTGAATTTATAAGTTTATTTTGTACATTAAAATAATGAGTGATGAGATATTTTAGTAAATATGACTATTTGATTTTTTTTTTTGTTATTTGAAAAGACACTGATATTTTTTTTTATTTCATGTGTTCTTATCTTATTGAATTGATGTATACGAGCTAAGTGTGTAAGTATGAATTTTCTTTTATTTATACTCAAGGAGTACTTAAGTTAGAGAGTATATATATGTTGAGTTAAATTGTAAATGTCAGTTTATGAAAAAAAAATTGCAGACTGAATAGGCATAGCATTTATACTAATATTCAACACATGAACAATTAATTAATACGAGAAATTTAAAAAAAAAAAAAAAAAGAGAGAGAGAGAGAGAAATACAAGTAGCTGTGATTATTAATTACCTAAAATGTATAGGACAGAATTTGCACATAGTGTTTGGCCAGAAAAAAAAAAAAAAAAAAGGCTTCGTACTATAAATATACACCATTAATTACTTGGCTAATTCTATAGTACGTATAAATGCTGGAGATGGCAGAAAAAAAAAAAAAAACTGGTCCATTTCCCCTATAGGCGACAATTCTGTAGCCTAAAAAAAATATATCAGTAACTTCGGCAGCTAAAATTCACCGAAACTACTGATGAAAACACCATTAAAGAAAAGAACTTTTTTTTTTTTTTAAAAGTTCCATAGAAAAGATGGCTGTGAATAATTAGCCTCATCACCGCTGTTATGATCATCATCATCCCCATTATTATCATCATCAAACGGTGGTGGTGGTGGTGGATAATAATCATTATTATCCATATTATCCAACCCTGAATAAAGTCCAAAATTTGAAATACCTTCATTAGAATCTAACATGTCCAAAAACGACCAATCTATTGGCGTTTCACTATCTACTTGAACCGCCCCATCTTCTGATGATTCAGTAGTAGTAGTAGTAGTCGTACTTCTCCTCGTACTTGTTGTTGGGTTCGAGTTGGAATTGGAATTGGAGTTGGAGTTCTCGTTTGCAAATTTAGAAGCAACCACTTGAATTTCTTGTGGAGTACGTGATTGTACATCAACAAGATCCGGTGGATTATCTGGGAAATTGAACTTTGCATTTCTGCCACGTAGACAATACAAAGCTGCATCAAATGCACGCGCCGCCTTTTCAGGTGTATCATAAGAACCTAACCATATTCTTTCTCTGCTGTTTGGCAATCGGATTTCCGATACCCATTTCCCCCATTTTCGCTTTCTTACTCCTTTGTACTTTGGCTCATTTGCTGAAAATTGCTCTGGTGATGATGATGTTCCTGTTTTCACCATTGTTGTTTTTTTTTTTTTATTGCAATAATATAGTACTTGTCGAGGAGGAGGCGGAGGATGGATCTTTTGAGTGGAAAATAGAAATGACGGCTTTGGTAAGAGATTTATATAATGAGAGAGATCTCAGTAATTTGAAGGTCTAACCGTGTTGATTTGCTAGTCAGACTGGAAGAGTAGTAGAATCAGCGGACACGTGGCAATAATCTCGAGTATGATGAGGTGGCAACGCGGGACAGTTGTGGACTATAAACATGTGTTTTTTTTTTTTTTTTTATTTAGGGAAAAGGGTGAGATATATATTTTTTTTAATGAAAAATTTTTGTTTATATTGAAGTGTACACACTAATTCAATAAGATAAAATATATGAAATAAAAAAAATGTTAATATCATTTTATTAAAAAAAAATTATATTGATTAAAATATTTAATAACTCTTTAATTTAGTATACGGATTAATCAACAATTTTTCATTTTTTATATATAAAAAATATTATTCAACTCGTGTGTAAAATCAAACCAAATGGTTGGTGGACCACAGGTCACTCGAGCTTTCCTCATACTGTGATGGCTTTCAACTCTTTATTTCACGCTCTTTTCTCGCGCGTTACTTACACTCGTCACTCTCGCGGCTTCTTACTTAGACTCTCTTGTGGGTGGATTTATTGTACTCGCGGTTTTGCTCTTGTGGTTTGTTTTCTGATCTTGGAAAATTCCTTAAATGGAGACGAATGTTAAAAGATTAAAAAAGTATAGATTAACATATATTAAATTGATTTGGCAAAAAAAAAAAAAAAAAAAACATACATTTCATTTGATAAATATAATTAATTTCAAGAAATTATTTATATTTTGAATTAAATCCTATCAATAAATTTTAAATTAGTAAGATTATAAAGTTGACTTTATTTTGACTTAATTAAATATAGTTTATTCTCCAAACAAATATCAAATATACAAATTTATTAGGAATGAATTTTATTAATAAGATTCATTTGTAAATAAAATTAACTCTTTAGTAATTTTATCAAATTTTATATTAATAATAATACTGCATTTAATAACTAATCTATATATAAATTGAAAGCAAAGTTTGTTTATAAATTTTTTCATTGCGTGTCAAATAATTTTCTTAAAAAATTAAATTTATATTCAGTCATCTTATTGATTTTTTATTCACATTATTATGTTTTTTTATATTTCAATTAAAATTTATATAAATACTACACATGATATCTTTTTATTATTTTTTTAATTGATTCATATATAATAAATTGACTTATATTTTGTATATTAATATTCAAAATAAACTAAATTTATATAAAGTCACCTCAATCCTCATCAATTTTTTTTCTTCACATTATTGTGTTTATGTAGGCTCCAATTAAAATATATTCAAACATTACATATAATATATTTTTATTATTTTTTAATTGTATCATATATAATAAACTTAGTTCATATATAATTTTTATATTAATATTCAAAATTATGAATAGGATAATATTTAAATTTAATAATAAAAAATGTGTAATAATAATTGACATATGTTAATATATTTAAAGAAAATATAAATTAAATAAAAAATATAATAAAGTGGCGCAAAATGTGATCCAACGAATAATTATTAATAGTTAGTATGTTATTCTTTTTATTTTAGAAATTCATCTTATTCACTCACTATTTATCATAAATTTCTCACACTTTTAGAGAAAATTCTAATATTATACACGTGGACGGAGGGACACTAGGGCCAAGGGAACACTAGCCCTTGAAATTTTGAAAATTGTTAGGGATAGCTTAATCATTTAAAGATTTTATATAATAAATAAATAAAAAATCTAATCACTTTATCTTTTTTTTTTTTTTAAAACTGATAGCAATGTGTAGTTCTTTTCTGCTTTCATTGTATTTTTTACTTTGACTTTCAAAAATTTATCACTATTATTTTCTCATCAGATAAATTCATCCTATCATTAAATCCTCATAGAAGAAATCAGTATTTAAAAGTTTTTAAGGTAAATTTTATATTTACACTTTGTAATTTATTTATTTTTTTGATTTGTTTTACTTTCTTTAAGTATCAATTGTTATATCAATAATTAGGAAGTAAAAATTTATTATTTTGGCTAAAAGAAGAGAGAGTAAATATTATTTATTTCAATTTATTTGTTATATCAATGATGTATATTATTTATTTTTATATATTTCTAATTAGACCCCTAGTAAAATTTTTGTATCCGTCACTGACTATACAATCAAAATTCTAATACTCATATCGATAGTGTAATATATATGTAGGATATAATGGTTAATATGCTTATTCAAAATTGTCATGATTTTAAAATATTATATGTGTTCCTTTCGTATCCTTCTGTGTATGTCTATACATTTTGAAAAAAAATTATGAAAAAAGTATTTGGTTTATTTTTATTGTGATTATAAATTTACTCATTTGATTACAAATGTAGTTTCTTCTTATGTTTTTCTAAATGAGTAAAACTCCAAATATTTTGATGATAAAAGTGTTCTTAATTTATGGTATAAAATTAAATAAATTGAAGTTTTCCCTTTGATTTTTAAAATTTTTTAATATAATGATCAAATAGCATTTCGTATCATTTTTTTTTATTTTTTATCACTAGTTGAAATTTACAATATTAATTAAAAATTTTATTATAGATATATTTTTGTTTTACTTACATTATACATTTATTTATCTATTGTCAAAATTCTTGCTTGTAACTATAAAAATAAAAACACTTGATGAGTAAATTATTTTTTTTAAAACATGGTTAATATAACTTTTGTAGATAATTTTATTTTTTCTTCATATCATGACTTTTTTTTTATGATACAAAATTTAATAATAAATTTCATCAGCTATTTTCCACTAAAAATTATTTCTCCCAATAATAAAAATAAAAAATAAAATAATTTCATAAAATACCAACTGCAATTACTTCTATAAATTTCCATTTAAAATTTTTCTTATGTTTATTTTTTTCATTTAAATTGTACTCTTTTATCTATATAAAATTCAATAATAAATATCACCATAAAACACGCAACTAATAATTTTTACAATTTTCATTCATTCATTCGAAAAGATTTAAGTATAATTTTTTTTTACTATTAAAATATGTTTAGTCCATTCATAATTAATATGATATGTACAAATTAATTATTTAGAGTAATATAATTAAATTCGATTTTGGCTTAAATTATTAGCATAATTTTTTCTGCAATTCTTATAATATTATGAATTTTTTCCTAAAAAAAATTCATATCCAACTTGAACAATTTCTATAATCTAAATCACATACGTTTTCAAAAGTTGTAAGATTAAATAACTAAGAAATCAAAATTAAAATTAGTTGAAAATGATTTTTTATGAATTTTATATTTAAATAAATACAATGAATTATTATTATTATTATTCTATAAAATATTTCTAAAAAGTAAATACTAAAAGTTTTATATATGGAGATTACATTAAGTTTATAATTGGAAGTAATTTTGAAAGAAATTTAATTTCAATTAATAATCCATACAAATCTAATTGAAAAATAATAAAATCTAAAGAAAATTTATATATCAAGTTTAGGACAAATATTAGTGTTTTGTTTCTAAAATATTTGTGGGTATATTGTTGATAAACGATAATTAGAATTGAAGTTGAATTTTCTTAACATAGTGTAAAATCATAAATTTATTTTTTATTTAAAATAATAAATTTAACATAATTTATAAAAGATTTAATTTTCTTTTAGAATTATATTAGATTATTCTCTCAAATATATGGTTAGAAATAACTTTGAAAGAAAATTATTTTATTATGTCAAATTATAATTGCAAACTAATTTATTGGAATTAAAATAAAATTTGATAATTTTTTGCATTTATTTTTTGCCTATAGTACTTTTAAATTTTTATTTTTAATAAATGGGTTAGCTCAATAAGGAATAATATGTGATAAATACTTAATTTTTATTATTTATTTTAATTTAAATGTAATAATATATTTTATTATTTACCAATAAAAATGTCATTATTCATTAATAAAATAACATAGGTTATTTTATTAATGAATAATGCGATAAATAGTTATTTATTTTAATTTGAATTTTTTATGGTACATTTTAAGGGTATTTTTTGTATGATGGGTGTTACACATTGCATTTTTTTTTATATAGGGTATAGATACATGTTAAAATTAATTACTATTTTTTTTTTATAATAAGTTATAATTGAAATACACAAAATTAAAAAAAAAAAAAATGAAATTTCTTAATAAAATTCTAAGTATTAACCCTTAGTTCTAAGAATTAGCCATTCGACCAATTTAGACTTTTGGACCAATTTGGACGATGACTGACCACGATTATAATGAAAATAGAACTCTTTATTTGACGTCATTGTATACGATTATGAATCTTTCTTTTTTTTTTGCCAATGGATTATGAATCCAAAACGTGTCTTTTTTCATTCTTGGACTTTACTAACAACAGTTTGTCGCAGACAGGATGATAACTTTACTAGCGCAGTAAATAAGACAAGAGTGAATTTTATAATTTATACCTGAATTGAATTTGGATAATTTTATAATTCGATTCTGATTTCCATCCGATTATATATATATATATATATATATATATATATATATATATATATATATATATATATATATATATATATATAGAGATAAAGCCACATA
>CATKHJ010356306.1:0-32573 GCA_949750685.1 Vernicia montana | reverse complement strand
GTCACAAAATGTAAAGAGTGTATTTTTTTTAATAAAAAATAAAAAGATAATATAAAAACAAATGAGAGAAAGTAAAAAAATAAAAATGAGAAGAAAATTGTAATTAAAAATTAAAAACGAATATATGAGATAATTTCCTCTTTATTTATCATTAGCATAATTGGCAAGCCTATACTAATGACAGCCCGATGACATGGGTTATATATATACATACATATATATATATGGAGCTGACCTGGACTTTCCCCCTCCGTCCGCCCTTGACCAAAGTAGAGAAGAGCTTCTGTGAAACGATTTGCAAAAGAAGGCTAGCTGGTATTAACCTCAGGCTCAATGACCACCATTATGTATGGATTGAGGTTTCTAACCACTTTCATCAAAGAATCCAGTCTACCTGGTTGTGGGATCAGGGTCCTTAGTAAATTTCCACTGTATACGACTACTGTTTCATCATCATCTATCTCAGAGAGATCTGTTTGGAGATCCAGAATGTCTGATACCATAATTATTTTAAAGCAAAAAGGTAAGCCAATGGTCTGGGCATATTCCTCTAACCTCTTACCAGTCTCTACAATTAAGTGTATTTTAGTAGTCCCAAGAGCAGTTATCTTCAAAATCTCAAGAGGGTATTCGGATCGAGATGCCAAAGCTTGCATCAGGCCTGTCCAGTGTATTCCTATTCTTATTCCTAGATCAATCATATGAATCTTCTTTGCCTCAGCCACATTTTCTACAATGGTTTAGGGTTTTATCATAATAGCAGCATACTGAATCGAAACGGCAAGTCGTTTGCAATGTAATAATGGACTAGAGATGGTTTTATTTATTTCTTGCATTCTCTTTAACTTTAGAAGATATTTAGCTCAGTTTTATTTTATGGGGTTTTTCTTATTGTAATTATTACATTAATTTCATGGCAGAAATTAACTATTTGTGGACATAGTTACTCCACATGCCCTACTCATGCTCAGCACACATATGAGACAGTGAATGAACTTATGAATTACATTGAGAATGGAAAACTAATTCACATGAGTGTTCTGTTCTTGGGTGCTCGAAATATCTTGAACATGGATCAAATCCGGTTGATCATTAATCATCCCATTGGATTGAGTAAGCTTGAATGGTAAATGACTTGAGTCAAATGCAATTCTTCTATTTATTATTAAGCTTTACAAGAAACATAATGGTATTCTGGTTCGGATTCTTTCTTCATACAATCATCACAGGCATTTGTGATCATCATCACATACATATTTAGTAGAAATAAATTGTTCAATTAATGAATGCAAAGTTCAGAGAAGCCTAAAAATAGCTACTAAATGAGAAATATATAGGACATTACAGGACAACTCCTTTCTATCTTGTCAAGTAAACTTCCAAACAGAAAGTGAATGAATTGGTGTACCCTTCCACCCAATAAGTAGACTTTTCTGATTCATATCAAGTGTACAACAACTCCCACAATCAAATTTCTTAAGCATCAGGTTTGCTTGATACAAGGATGAACTGCTAAGTTCTGTCTCTATGATTCCGAAACGAGCAAAGAATGACCTCCAAACATCAATCTTCACATGTCTTATCCTCCTTTCCTCCCCCTCATTAGCCACAATAACTCTTATTCCTTGATGAAAGAACATCAATTCTGTAATCATCCTGTTTTGATCGTCCCGTTCCATACAAGAATCAAAGCAATCAAAATATGCACTATAGAAAAATAGGGCTTCAATGAAACGGTTCACAAAAGAAGGTGAGTTGTTATTTGCCTCAACTTCCATTACCACCATTATCCGCGGATTAATGTTTCTGATCATTCTCACTATAGACTCTAAACAATTTGGTACAAAAATCAGGCTCATTAGCAAATACTCAGAGTAGATAGCTACTGCTTCATTAGTATCTAGCTCAAGGAGGTCTTCTTTAATATCTAGCAAGCCTGAAACAATGACTGCCTTGAAAGAGAAAGGTATATTCATTGACTCAGCAAAACTTGCTAACCTCTTACCTGTGTCCTCAATCAATTGTTTTGAAGTAGTAGTTCCAATGGCACTTATCTTTAGAAGCTCAAGAGGGCAATGGTGTCGAGACAATAAAGCTTGCATTAGGACTGACCATTGAGCTCCATTTCTTATTTCAAGGTCAATTATGTGAATCCTTTTTACCCCAATCACATTTTCTACAATAGCTTGGATTGCAGTGAAGCGTGCAACCTGAAAGAAGGGAATTCTCTGATGGCATGCCAAACTGGCGGAATTCACAGTTGTCATTTCCTGATTAAGATCATTAGAATCCTGCTTTTTCCTGAAGCCTTTTGATGAAATTCTTCCTGTTCCTATATCAATCCTCTCTCGAAGAGCTTCAGAAAAATAGTAAACTACTCGTTGAACTGGATTTCCGGCGTTAGAAGACATGATATCACAGTAGTTCAGCAATCTGGTTGCGCGTTCAAATTGTTGATTGTCAACTTTCTCAGCAGAAGCCAGAAGGAATTCAACAAGCTCAACATTTTTGGCTTCTTCACTTGACAGGTCAGAGAAAGAAAGGCCAAAAGGATTGTTAAGCATGGAGGTAACATCAATCACTTGACAACAGGACTGAATAAACCTGGCTCCAGCAATCCTGAAGATTTCTTCTGTTGACATTTTGCAGCCTGCAGAATTTGTATAGAGCGAATCACTGCTAATTGGCCCAACTATTCTTCCACCATTTAATCGTCGGTTATCATATTTCTTTAGCAGATCTAGTGAGGCCAAGGAAAAATCATTTTGATTTTTCTTCTTTGATTCTGAAACATTTTGAATTCTACTTGGGATTTCCTCAATACATGTTTGAAATGGTGGAGAAAGAATATCAAATCTTTGATCCTCAAAATCTTCATAACCCAAATATGACTCCGGCTTCTGTTCTTGTTGCTGATACTTGGAGAAAAGGAAACTTTCCTCCATTGATGAGTCTATGGGATAGAATGCATAATCAATTCCTCCAGAGTCTCCCCAGTCATCAACTTCATAAAAATTACTTCTTTTCCCAGTTTCAGAAATTTTACTTGTGAAGCTGAACTCATCAGTTATACCAAAATTGTATTCCTCAAAAGAAAACATGGCATTCGCCATTACAAATAAAAAAACTAGATCACAGTTTGGATTTTAGTGGGTATATATCACTGGTTTTATAAGTTCAGATATTAAAGATGTAAATCAAGAAAAATAACAAGCTTAGAAGATTTTTTTTCCTAGTGATGTAATCGAGGCAGCTACACATATGCAGGCAATAATTTAGCAGTTCCAATGTCATTTGGATAGAACTTTCAATAGAATTGATAACAATGCTTTTTCAAAAGGCCAAAATCAAGCTTACATCATGCTCTAAGACTTCTTCATCAAAAAAGTTTAACCAAGAAGAGTACAAGAACTAAAAACACAAGTGATAATTAAATAAACAACAAAGATAATGAAAGAGACAATTTAGATTGCATTTGATTAGAAGAAATGGTACATTGGAAAACAACATATAGGAATTTAACAATGTAGCCTGCAAGATTTGAGATTAACATCTCACAGTTTTTTGTCCATTTTTTCTTGGTTATTGCTATTTGTCTTTGGAAAATTGGCTCACCAATTATATCTTATAACAATCCAATGAAATAGGCTGAACCAAGTCAATGCAGGATTAATTTACTTTTAACTGGTGTTTTGGCTGCAAGGGGATTATATCATAAATCATTAGATGAAAATAATGGGGAATAAAAGAAACTCATGTTCAAATATTACTCAAAAATTGAAAAGAGTAAATTATTATAACACTCATGATATTTGTTTTAATTAGCATTTTTGTTCCTACTAATTAGTGTCTGACATTTGTTAATAACCAATACTTTAATCCTTGTATATAAAATTAATAAACTTTTTCTTAAACCTTAATACTTAACATTTTAATTTATATACAACTTTCTTTCTCCAAATTTGAATATATAATGTAATTTTTTTAAAAATACTTTATATTAAAATTTTTTAGTATAAAAAATTTTAGTTTCTCAAAATCTTACCTTTTTCATTTAATTTAAATGAAGTATGATATTATAGAATAATTTAATCTCTCAAAATTTTTCATTTTTCATTTAAAATTTACTTAGCGAGTAAAAACGCTAATTTTTAAACAGTAAAAATTAAATTACTAATTAAGATAAATCTCAAGAGTGTTATAATAGTAATTACCCAATTGAAAATTATATTAAGATAATTGTATCAAGACCTATTTAATCTATGCTAAGCTTTGATGTTTGATCTTATTATTATTTTTTTAATTTATCAATAATGATTTTAGTTTTTAATTTTTTATTTGAAAAATGAAGTTGCTTTTCTAATATTAGATTATGTTTGGTAGACCGTAATGAGATGTAATCTAATATAATTAAATGCACTTTTAGTATATCTAAACATTACTTTAGACTCGTTTGGTACCGTTTTCTGTTTTTCAAAAATAAAAATAATATTTTGAAAACCAAAATTTATTATTTTATATTTTCAAAATGTTTCTGAATAAATATGAAGGAAATAAAAAATAATAATTTTTTAAAAAATATTTTTTAATATTTATTTTTTTAAAATTTAAAAAAATAAAAAAATATAAAATTACAGTAATACTAAACTTATCAGTGCTTGAAATTAGAGTCGCGATTATGGCTTGCAATATAGTATTCAAAATTAGAATTTTGATTTCAGGCCTAATTTCGTAAGAATTAAAAAACAACTACAAATAGGCCTTCTTAATTCCAACACGAGAACCTCTCATCTCTGTGGCAACGATAGGCAAAGCTTTTAAGCCCTCCAAGCTCAATTTAAATCTCGACCCAGGTAAATGATTAGTGTGCTAACCTGCTAGTAGCGGCACCGACTCAAAAAACCACTCAACCACTAAGAATAAAGAGATTGGACCATATCCAATAATCAGCAGCCACGTAGCCAATGTTGCATCGAATGACGTGTCAACTCAACGGCTAAAGTCGTCGTCTCCAGCTCCTCTTGACTAACAATATATTCTTCTGTTAAATTAAATAAAACCCTTCCAATTTCCATATTCTCTGTAATCTGTATTCGTCGTATCCGTATCTTATCTATCTATACCGGCCGTAATTACGGATTCACCTACGTGGTTGGTCAGCTAATCGGACGGTTGTGTTGTTGGATCGTCAATCAGATCTGGTGATCTAATGGCTGAGGACAAGTACAATTTGAAGAATCCGGCTGTCAAGAGGATCTTGCAGGAGGTGAAAGAGATGCAATCTAATCCATCTGATGATTTCATGAGCCTGCCTCTGGAGGTTCGATTTTCCTCTTTCTTTTTAATATTACGTAATAATTCAATTTTTTATTTGACCTCGTTTTGGGATTTAACTTTTCCTTTGTGATTTTCTCAATTTGTGCGCGAAATTGGCAGCAGATCGGATTGTTTGGTTGTTCCTTAGGGGGATTTGAATGGTTTTGATGGATAATTTGTTAGCGTTTGTTGAAATTCATTTAATTCTGTTACTGCTATTGAAATAAACGTCAAATTATTGAATTTGAATTGTGGAATTATGAAAAAAATAAATTTGAACTGCGTGGATTTGAAAGTTGGAAGATGGTATTTATTCTCTTTAGCTGCAAATATTTGAAAGTTATGTTCTGTAGCTATTTTTGTATCAGCTCACTTTTGTGCTCTTTAAGGCATAATGCTTCAGAATCATCGGGCTTTTGCTCTTCTAGTTCACTCTGTGATTTATTATCTATGGTGATTTTCCTATTGAAACGTTTTAATTTTCTTGGGATGAAAATGACTTAAAATCATCTGGAGAGGTTAATCATGAGTTTCTTATATTGAAATTAAGTTAAAAATCCATATAATTTCCGTGTTTTAGCTGATTTCCTTTATTTCTATTTAGCTAATTCCATTTTACTGCCTTAGGTTTCTTATTGATGATGACTACTATAGTCATCCTAGTCCTGCTTATTTTGAGTTGCAACACCTCAGAGGTTGTAAGCTTTTGAATTATTGTTTTCAGGAGAACATATTTGAATGGCAATTTGCCATCAGGGGCCCAGGTGATACTGAATTTGAGGGTGGGATTTATCATGGACGGATTCAGTTACCAGCTGAATATCCATTCAAGCCTCCTTCATTTACGTTATTGACTGTAAGATCTCTTACTTTCATTAAGAGTTTCTTTTATTCTTCTAATATGCCTTGTAGTAATTAGAGTTTCTGCCCTTTTTGTCCAGCCGAATGGCCGCTTTGAAACCCAAACAAAAATATGCTTAAGCATATCAAATCACCATCCTGAGCACTGGCAGCCATCATGGAGTGGTAAGTTACGTTGGTTCAATTTTTCTGGACATCTATGTCATTAGGCTGCTTCCCACTGTCATTTAATATTAAGGTTATTGGTGGTTAGCTTTGAAGTGTTGTAGAGAATATATAAACCAGCAAGGAAGATAGTTAAGACCAATTTTTATTATTTTTTTTCTCATGTAATATTGTGCATGCATGTTTTGGAACACTTTTTCCAGTTTCAGCAAATTACAAGGCATCTGCTTCTTTGGTAACATTGCAAATTTGATAAGTTATGTCATGCATTGCCATCCCATTATCTATGCCTAAACTTAATGCATTTGCATTTAGTTGAAATCAGATGATTCAGATAATCAGATGCAACGTTCATACTATTGTATTTGTCAATTTTACTCAAATTACCATAGTTCTCTTCATACTGTTGAAAACTAGAGATGCATGATAAATTACAGATTTACATGGTATATTGACCAGGGAGTACTGGGATGTGGTGTGTTGTAATGGAACTGTTACTGGGAATTCTGATGCCAAATGTTAATCTCATGCTTCACTGTTTATTATTGACAAATGAATGATTAGATTTTGCATGCGTAGAAGCACTGATTCTATCTAAAAGAATCTGCAAATATGTTGATTCATGGCTAATGTTCAATATTTTAATGCATTCTTGTTGGCAGTACGAACAGCTCTGGTAGCTCTCATTGCGTTCATGCCTACCAATCCAAATGGTGCACTTGGGTCACTAGACTACAAGAAGGAAGAGAGGCGTGCTCTGGCCATTAAATCTCGTGAAGCAGCCCCTAGATTTGGTACTCCTGAGCGTCAAAAACTCATTGATGAGGTTTTTTCCTTTCTATTAACCCCTTCTATTCTTAGTTGTGCATTTGTAAATTTGTGTTGATGAACTTATCAATGACACAGATTCATCAGTATATGCTAAGCAAGGCACCACCTGTTCCTAAGCTAAGTGTCTCTCAGGATTCTGAAGAACATCCCACCAACAGAGAAGGTGAAGCCGAGGCAAGTGTGCAAGAAGAGGGACCTGTAGCTGAAAATCATCAAAATCCACCAGCTGATGAAAATCTGGAGGTAGGTGATAGGATTATCGAAGAAGTGCCTGAGGCTCCTGTCAATGTGAATCTTGGTACTACAGGAGTGAGGGCATCAAGAGAGGCTCCTACTAGTGGTTCAAGTGATCAGCTCCTGCTTAAGCCAGAGACGAGGGTTCAAAAATCAGCTGATGATCGTTTGTTTACATGGGCTGCTGTTGGACTCACCATTGCAATTGTGGTTCTTTTGCTGAAAAAGTTTATGAAATCCAGTGGGCATGGTGCTGTTTTTATGGATGGATCGTAAATGCAAGGAATATTGATCTAGATTGGGATAATTCTATTTTATGTTATCATAGGAAGAGAAAAACCAAACAAAACAAAAGCGGAACAATAGGGAAAATTTGCTATCAAGATTTAAATTGTAATATATTATTACATGCTCAATTGTAACTAGTAAGTAATAATGTAGATGACCGACTGTTTGCATTTGGAAGCATGGGTATAATATAAATTTGTAACTACTATTTCTTATAAGATATCTGATGGTTGTCCGAGATGTAGGTTCTCATTTCTCATTCTGATAATTAACAGCATTAACTCATATGGGTTGTGTGTGACAGACGTCTTGATTCAAATCTTGGATCCATGCTTTCCGTTTAAAATTTTATATATGTTGCCTCTAATCACAAAACTTAATTAGGGCTTTGAATTTGTCACTGACTCGTAGATGGTTGTTGACTTCTTACAATTCCACAGCAGCAACAGTATTATTTTGCCATTAAGAAATGGATGTGGGGCAGGGGCAGGCGACAAGGAAACAATGATGTTGGGGATTACAGCCTTGCAACACACTTTATTTTTTATTTAAATACCATTTTATATCGTTCTTGTTTAATAAATCAATATACTTTTGTCTGATTGAAGCAGGATTTCTTCGGAACATTCGTTCGAAAAGCACTTAAATAATATGATATATCACCTTCATTTTGGTCTTCCAACACAATACTTTCCAATTGTTTGCTAGCCTTCTTGTTTAGTTTGTCTTACAAGAAAATATATTTGTTTTTACATTAGATAATCTCCAAATGGTCGTGGAATTTCACTATTACAACTTGATAATGAGAAAGGAAAAAGTTGACCCCTATTCTAGATGTCAAATAGCTCAATCTCTGTATGTAGCTTATACATATACAAGTAGAATTGATAAGCTAAACTGTGAGCTACTGTCTAATTTCTCATGTTCCATAAACATTCTGAGAGTTGAGATTTGAAAGAGAGAAAATGGGAGAAGAAATGAACATAAATGTAGGAGGTGTCAATGGACTCTTTTGTTTTGATTCATATTTCTCTGAGTATCAGCAAGAATCATGTTCTGATTACAGGCTGTTTTACGATGATGAGAGTTTCAGTATACTTTCTCCTTCACAATTCCCATCATGTTCAGATCAAGCTGGTGAAATTCAAAATACAATTCGACAAGATGTTGAACCCAAGAAGAAAAATGAGCATCCATTTTCTTTATCCTCACTTGGACTGCTAAATGATTATGGGAAGGGGTTTAAACGTTTGAACAGCCAAAGAATAATTAAATCAAGCAATACTACACCTTGCACTAACGAATTGTCAACTGAAGAAATTGTGAGAATTGCTGGAGAGAGGTTTATCAGATCCTGTACCTCAAGGGTCAATGTTGCTTTCATGCTTGACAATCTTTTCAATTTATCTTTCTCTAGCCTTTCAAGAGAGGAAGCAGATGTGAAGCTTGTTGAATTCCTTCTTGCTTCTGCAGAGAAAGTAAGCGTTCAACAATTTGATCATGCAAGCAGATTGCTAGAATTTTGTGATTCTTTGTCCTCCAATACTGGAAATCCAATTCAAAGACTAGTCTACTATTTTTCTGAAGCTCTTTACGGGAGGATTGATAGCGAAACAGGAAAAATCACATCAAAAGGCTCCGGAAAATGCAAGTTGTTTGCTATTGATCATTTAGTGATCACTTCAAACTCTGCTATACAAGCATGTCATGAGGGAATTCCATTTTATCAGGCTTCACATTTAACTGGATGCCAAGTCATCATAGAAAATGTGGCAGAAGCAAAGAGAATTCATATAATTGATTTTAAAATCAGGAATGGCCTGCAATGGGCAATCTTAATTCAAGCTTTAGCATCTAGACAATGTGACTCTCCTCTTGAGCTTCTCAAGATAACAGCTGTAGAGACTTGTTCAAAGCATTTAATAGAAGATACAGGTAATCGGTTATCGAGTTTCGCTCAGGCTATGAACATACCATTTTCTTTTAAAATAGTTATGGTACCAGACATGTTAGATCTTAAAGAAGATTTATTCGAAATAGATGATGAAGAAGTAGTTGCCGTCTACTCAGAATATGCACTAATGAACTTTATCATCCAGCGCGATCAGATTGATTCTGTAATGAGAGTTATCAGGAATATCAGACCATGTATAATGGTGGTAATTGAAAGTGAAGCAAATCACAATTCACCAATTTTCGTTAATCGTTTCGTTGAGGCACTATTTTACTTCAGTGCATATTTTGATTGTGTAGATGCTTGTATGGGACAGGATGATCCAAGTAGGATGATAATGGAATCATTGTTCTTAGGTGAAGGAATTAGGAATATTGTGACTTCTGAAGGAGAGAATAGGGATATTCGGAATGTGAAGATTAGTGTTTGGAGGACATTTTTGGCTCAGTTTGGAATGGTGGAGGCAGAACTGAGTGAGTCCTGCTTGTACCAAGCAAAATTGGCAGTTGGGAAATTTGCTTGTGGGAAATATTGTACACTTGGTATGGATGGGAAAAGCCTAATTGTTGGGTGGAAAGGTACACCAATTCTCTCTTTTTCTACTTGGAAATTCATTTGCCAACAACAGGAAGGAATTGAAGAAGAAGAAAAGGAATAAATTTGCAGCCTGAATGGACGATATTGATAGCATTTACTTTCGGTTGCAACATTTTGTCCTTCAATAAGGCAGATTGTAAAATCAGAGGGTAATCATCAATTTCTTGGTCCATATTATTAACTATGTACCAGTTTGATCAAGAGAGAAAAACAAGAATTTTTTTTTTTTTTTAATGATCTTTTATTGGTGTCTTTTTCTTGGCTTTTATTATCCATGTTCTGATTTTTTATTTGTTCTTGTTTGTGCTTAAGGTAAAAACAAGGTTCACAAATAAACATGTTATCTTAACAGAGGACAAAACGTTCAGGGAAGTAATTCTATTTCATCAATTCCAAATATTTATTTTCGACCAAGAAAAAAAAGCTCTGATTTTCAGAATCCAAACCCACTTTATTGTTGTTCGGCCCAAAAAAACCCAAGCCCATAAAATAATACCCGGCTTTGCCTACAAAATACCATTGAAAATGGATAGGCCCAATCCCAAAAGTACTAAACGTCGCCTGTGAGATTCGAACTCACGCGGGGAAACCCCACTTACTTAGCAGGCAAGCGCCTTAACCACTCGGCCAAAGCGACGAGTTGGTGAATGTGTCTCAATTCTTAAAAAATAAATGCAAGGTCTTACCGTAAATGATACTGTGTTAGATTCAGTTATCATAATTTTTATATTTCAATCCGCATTATCTGTGTCGACTGTCGAAACAAACAAGGAAATATACAACAGTCATTTCCAATGAAAATGAATCGTCTTCACATCTTAACCGCATGTCGTTAGTGAATAAGTTTGGATTATATCATAAGGCCAAGAAGATAGAAATTTTCTCTGACTTTTCCCATTCAAACTATTGTTTAATATGATCAGTTTTCTTTTTCTCAAATTATTAAATATTTGCCATGGAGTGTCATTCTTGTACTTTTCTACAATGAAATTTCCTAGTCATTTAATTCAACTAATTAAGCAGCCACATATGTTTGTAAGGTTTTATGCTCTTTTTCTGGCATGAGCTTTTGTTATTTTGGTTGTTTTCCCAGATTCGCCGATTGATGTTCTTACTATGTACTTGTATATTTTCAATATTGATAACCGGATTAAGTTTTTAATATGTGTTAATTAGTCTAAATCTGTCCATTAGTTATCAAGACAAAAACATAAGCCAGATCCGTATTTTTGTTCACTAATGAATCACACTGATGCAGGCTATAAATGCCGACAATTTCAAGACTTGAAAATCTTTTCTTTTCTAGTTGGACTATTCTCCATCAACAACAAATCACAACAATTGCAATGCAGAGAGCAAATGCCTATCATCTTCTTCATTTCTTCATCTAATAATTTATTAGTCATAGGCATATCAGACTCTTTAGCAGTTTAATTTCAAGTATAAAAACTGTCTTAAATAAATCAAGTTGAAATATCCTAACAAAGTATATAGCCCAAGAAAATGTCTGGTGTCCAAAGATTATCAACTGAACAAGTAATGAAGGTAGCTAGGGAAAGGTTCATCCAAATTTCTTCCGAACAGCGAATTGACCTGTCCACAATTCAACATTTCTTTGATGCTGCTCAATTTGGTCTCCCCGGCGAGGAGACCAAAGATGTTGAACTTGCATTTCTACTTCTAGCTTCAGCTCACAAGCTGCACAACAAACAATTTGATGAATCAAGCAAATTCCTAAACTTATGTGATTTCTTGTCTTCCAATACAGGAAATTCTGTTCAAAGAATCGTTCATTATTTCAGTAAAGGTCTTCGAGAGAGGATTTCTCGCGAAACTGGGATATTCACATCAATTGAATCAGAAAGCAGTACTAAAGAAGGAAAGCTGTTGCATCCACAACAAACAACAGTTAGTTTGATTCCTTCACTCATTGCAACTTATCTACAACTTCCTTATCAAGTCACTCAATTTGCTGGAATTCAATCAGTTATCGAACATTTAGCATCAGCAAGAAAAGTTCATTTTGTTGATCTAGCAATCAAAAGTGGAGGGCATTGCACTGTTTTGATGCAAGCTCTTGCAAATCGAAACGAATCCCAAATTGAGCTTCTAAAGATAACTGCTGTTGGAAAAACAACATCAAAGCAACAAATGGAAGAGATAGGTGAAAGATTGGCCTCTTTCGCTGAGACCTTAAATTTACCATTTTTATTCAAAACTGCTATGGTTTTAAATATCGAAGACCTCACAGAGGAAATGTTCGAGTTGAATGAAGGTGAACTTGTTGCTATTTACTCCCGGACTATTCTCAGGAACATAATAGCACAACAGGATTGCTTAGAATCTCTAGTAAGAGTACTAAAAAATCTAAATCCATGTGTGTTGGTGATCAATGAGATTGAGGCAAATCATAATTCACCAATATTTATAGATCGATTTGTAGAAGCACTAGTTCACTACTACAGTGCTCATTTTGATTGCCTTGATGTTTGTTTGGAACGGTGTGATCCAAATAGGATAGTATGGGAAACATGTCTAGGACAGGAGATTGGAGACATTGTAGCAGCTGGAGATGATGAAAGAATGTTCAAGGACATGAAGATTGAAGAATGGAGAGCTCATTTCACCCGGCTTGGAATGGTAGAGACAGGAATTAGCTTGTCAGCTTTAAATCAAGCAGAGTTAGCGCTCAAGAATTTTGCTTCTGGGAAATTTTGCACACTTGATAGGAATGGGAATTGTATTATTGCTAGTTGGAAGGGAACTCCACTTCTTTCTGTTTCTGCATGGAAGTTCTGTCAACAAGAACAGTCAAGGAAGAGCTGCACTAAGAAATCTAATAAGAGACCTAATTGTGAGATGTCTTCTAAAGTTTGTTAACTACCAAATCTTTATTTTAGTGGCAACCTTGATGAATCATAGATGAATAATATTATAATTTTTTTTATTCAATAATATTATAATTTTAAATCATAGAGTTATTGTCTGTCTGTTATATTATTATTTTTCTTTTGTAATATCATTTTAAGGTTGTCAGATATCAAGATGTAAACAAATTATATTGGATTAATCCTTGATTTATAAAAGTTCATTTTATAATCTTGTTTACAAGAAAATATAAGAGGAAGGGATTACTAGAATTTGAGCTATATGACTTCTTGCAATAGGAAGCAGAATTAATTTTACTGTTACGAAGTCAATTGTCATTTGTAAGTTCTTAAAGAAATTAATGTGAAAAAAAAAAAAAAAACCACCATATTTTAGAAAAATAACAAATCATTTTGAATTTATGAATTGCCATTATGTTTACATATATGAATAATCAGGGTATACAAAATCTCTGATGTATAAAAAAAAAAAAAAAAAAAAAAAAAGGGTAAAAAAATGCAAATTCAAATCAATTCTATTTAGCACATAATGCAAAATTCTTTATTATTATTATTATTTTTAAAAGAATTAGAAAAAGGAAAGAAAAATAAAAAACGTTGCTTTATATTTCTTTAGCCCTAACTAACTCAACTGATTTGCGGTCTCGTTTCTACTGAGCAAAGTGAAACTGGTAGATATGAGCATATCTTCCGCTCCCTATCTCTTTTCAATACCAAACAAAATCACACTAAACTCTCGACAAAAATCTCAATCAAGGAAACCTGATCCTGCCATTTCACTGCTTCAAATTTGTAAAAACGTAGAAGAGCTGGTACAAGTGCATACCCTTCTCGTCAAGACCTCCCTTATCAGGGAAAAACATGCCTTTGGCCGTCTCCTCTTATCATTTGCCTCTTTTGATAATCTGGGTACTCTTGATTATGCCCAAAAATTGTTCGATACGATCGATATCTCAAGAAACTCATTCATGTACAATACCATGATAAGGGCCTATTTGAATTGTGGTAATCCAAGAGAAGCATTTGTTATTTATTCAAAAATGGTGTGTGAGGATTCTGTGTACCCTGATGATTTTACTTTTACTTTTGTATTTTCTGCTTGCTCCAAGTTTAATGCTGTTTCTGAAGGTAAGCAGGCTCATGCCCAGATGATAAAATGCCCTGTTAAGTTCGGACCTCATTCTTGGAATTCTTTGATGGATTTTTATGTCAAGATTGGAGAGCCGGGAATTGTAATTCATCGCTTGTTTGACAGAATTGAGAATCCGGATATTGTTTCTTGGAATTGTTTGATCGATGGACATGTAAAATCAGGAGAGTTGGGTCAGGCACGTGGAGTTTTTGATGAAATGCCGCAAAGAGATGTGGTGTCTTGGACTGCAATTCTCGTAGGCTATGTTAATGCTGGTTTGTTGAGCGAGGCTTCTTATTTGTTCAATGAGATGCCAGAAAGGAACTTGGTTTCTTGGACTGCGTTAATTAGTGGTTACTTGCAAATGGGTTGTTACAGTAAGGCTTTGGATCTTTTCAAAGAGATGCAAATTGCCGGAGTTGAAATGGACAAGTTCACCATCACAGCTTTACTCTCTGCTTGTGCCAGGTTGGGGGCTTTGGATCAAGGCCGTTGGCTCCACACATACCTCGATAAAAGAGGAATTAAAGTTGATGCCCATTTATCAACGGCCTTGATCGATATGTACAGCAAATGTGGACGAATAGAATTGGCTAGGAAAGCTTTTAGGGAAACAGCAGACAAAAAGGTATCTGTTTGGAATTCTATGTTAGGAGGACTTGCAATGCACTCTTTTGGAGAGGAAGCTATTGAGCTCTTTCACAAGATGATAGAAAGTGGAATAGAACCTAATGAAATCACATACATCAGCATTTTAGCTGCATGTAATCATTCAGGTTTTGTTGATGTTGGATTACATCTTTTTAATAGACTGGTGAAAGATCAGAAACTGAAACCTACATTAGAACACTATGGATGCCTTGTGGACCTACTGGGTCGTGCAGGTTTGTTATATGATGCATTCAGAGTACTGGAAACTATGCCTCTGAAAGCTGATGCGACTGTATGGAGAGCCCTACTTGGTGCTTGTAAACTGCATGGAAATGTTGAGTTGGGACAGCAGGTGGGGAGAATTTTAATCAAGATGGAACCTCTAAATCACATGAATTATGTGCTTCTTTCAAATATCTATGCCATGGTTAATAGATGGGAAAGTGTTCAAGAGTTGAGGACAGAGATGAAAGTGAAAGGTTTGACAAAAATGCCTGGATGCAGCTTGATTGAACTGAATGGTGTAGTCCATGAGTTTATTGCTAGAGACTTTTCTCACCCCAGGAGTCAAGAGATTTATGAGTTGTTGAATATAATAACTAACCATGTAGTGCAAGTCCAAGATATCCAGGGACTGTTATGATGATCATTGAGCTATGAATTAAGGCACTTGGTAACTTCAGTCAACAAGTTTAAGGTCGGCAATCATGTTGGTTTATGTCAAGTTTTCGGGCTTATATGTAGAATTTGTGGCCAAATGAATATTTTTCCCGAGAACACTCTTGCCACTGAGCCACTAAGAATTTTGTGAATGTTCTTGCATCAAATCTAGAAATCCATGACTAGCTATAAACTGGATGAATGTGGTAAGAGGAATGTTTGGTTGATATTGGGTTAGGAAGTGCATCAGCCCAGCTAATTGGTATTCATGGGTGGTTTCTAAGTTCATGAGAGGTAAGCTCACTATGAAAAAGACAGAAAATACAAGTAGTGCTTTAGGCAGATTGACCACGACAGAAGTAGTGTTTATTTCTACCTATCCTGTGGAGCTGAAGCTTGGAGAGATGAGCATAACTGAGGTGAGAATTCTAAGTCTGTATATTACTAAATAGACATTTTATTACATCATATGCATGATTATTGTACGTTTGTGTCTCATCATATTGAGTTGTTTTGTTTCGTACTGTGAGATGATCCTTGGTGTGTGCATACATAGGTTGATACCATCAGGATTTGTCTCTAGCGTTGAAAAAAAAAGTTTGAGAAAGTGTAAAGCTTTTATTAAGAAAACGTTGAATTGAAGCATACAAGAGTAAAAACTCAAAATAAAAATTGAGAAATGCCTTTTCCATATGAATTATTAGCGAATAAGAGAGGGAATATGGATCAGGGTGGGATAAGCAGGGGATTCTGGGCAGTGAAAAGGTTAATTCAGGACTGTTGCTCATCAATGGTCAGTTTTTCAATAATGTTGCTATAGGTTATGTGATTGAAGCCTTGAATGTCAGAACATTCGCTAGAAAGCAAGGCAGAATGAAGCCCTTGATTTAATGAATGGATTGGCTTGGAAAATTTACGCGCGATAGTCACTGAATTTATTATCTCATCAGTAGGATGAAAGACTAAGAGAACTTCAAAGCCTTGAAGATCATTAGCATCAATGACAGGGTATAGGAATGCTCGAGCACCATGTGCACTTCTTAGCAATAATATAGCACCAGGAGCCATGTGCTCAGCCAGGTGATTAATGACCTGAAACTTCTCTTCCTTGTCCATGCCCACTAGAGCTGCCAGAAAAATAACTTCATATTCTTTTAAGCTGCTTGAAACGTTCATGATATTAGCATTGTGGAAAAACATTCGTTTGGACAAGTTGGGATCTGAAGAAACCAGCTGGAGGGCTTTGGAATTTGCTGATGGGTCAATATCATAGTTGTGAAAGCAGGTAGTCCTCAAGTGATTAGTGGCTAGCATAATTGAGGTGAGAGGAAGAGGACCAGAACCTACAAACGCAATTCGACTAGGAACTTGAGTGCAATTTTTGCTAAGCATAGAAAACTCTAATTGGCTAAGTTTGAGGTAATTAGAATAGTAAGGGAAGAGTTTGATATGGTGAAGTGGGTTCTCTTGAGATCCTATGATAGTAGAAAAATGGCTTTCTAAGAGTCCCTCTGCTTGCCCACAAAGTTTAATTAGCTTAGACCTTATTTCTTGAACTCTTTCACTCAATTTAGTAATGTCTATTTCACTCTGGGTCATGCATATGCGTACAAGTTGGGTGAAGAGGGAGTTAACATGCTTGGACGGACTAAGGTTTCCTAATCCTGAAGTCTTGTCATAGATCTCACAAACCTTTTCTATCAAGAGTTCTTCTTGACAGCCCATGGGGACCCACCCTAATATTAGAAAATTGTTAAGCAAGAGCCACACGCCTAGGTAAGCTAAGAGATATCCTCCATGCCTCCAAGGGGAGGTGGATTTATATATATGTATGCTTGCCCTTTTCCCATAGGTATATTGCTCAATTACAGTAATGGCCACTCACAGTATGGATACTGATAGTTAAGTATTTTACTTGAAAATAAGATCACAGTAAATCTTTCTTTTTGAGTGAGGGGGAACTTCAATAGACCCTGAAACTATAAAAGCCATTATTGATTTATTGGTCACACCAAAGAACTTGCTAGTAGGAATTATTAATTTATAAATGTCAATTTGTGTTGAATTGAAAATGTTTCATTAGTTTAAATCATTGTATGCAATAGATTACTGCCTGAGTGAAGTAAAATCCAAAATCCCAGTCATGGGGCACTTGAGAAATGAATCATGATATCACTAAAAGACTCAATAAGTTCTGCAGATGGTGCCTTCATATTTTGACTCTTCTTACCACTAGTTACGTATTGTTATGCCATGCTATGATGCAGGAAATTGGCTGGCTAGTTAACTATTTTACATCTATTGGCACTAAACTTGTCATCAATCTCCACATGATAGATGCCACCTCATTAATCCATAGCCCTTAATGGAAACACTTTAGACCAACATTCTTCAACTGGGTGATGTGCCAGTGCCAACATTATGATTTCAGAATATTTTTCTATGAAGTTTTTTGTGAAAACTGGCAATCCAACACAGTAAATAAAATTCAGTAAGCCACTGGTAAGAAGAATCATTAGGCAGCCTATGAGTACATTATGTCCACATTTCATGTTGTCACAGGAGCACTAAACTCACTCTTGCACATGCTTTCACTTTAAAGTTTATTTTTAATTTGAATGGAATGTAAATCAGATCTAATTTTTCTCTCCATGGCCATTTCAGGCTATATGCTCCCACTTTGATGTTTTGTTGTTTGAATATTTTGTCCTCATCCATCAATTATAATTGTGATCTCACGAAAATGATAAGGAGACTTTTGCTTTTAGATTCTGGTTAAAAAAAAAAAAAAAAAAGACTTTTGCTTTTAGATTTAAGGCCTAAAGACTAGAGGTGTAAATGAGCCAAATCATTCACGAGCGGTTTGGTGTTTGATTTGATAAAAGTTTTTTCTCGTTTAGTTCGTTTTATAAATGAGCCAAACTTTAGCTTTAAGACTCGATGAATAAATGAACCGAATTTGAGTAAAATTAAGCTCAGCTCGATTAATAGACTCGTGAACAGCTTAATAATTTTGGTACTTCAAAAAATATAATTTAATACTTCTATAAATTTTTTTGATAATTCAATTTGATTAAAATATATATACTCTTAATTAATATAATCTAATATTTTCTTATTATATAATCTAATATTCTAATTTTTAAAAATATTTTTTTTATTAATTAATATTTTTGTAATACATGTAATGCTCAATTTTATGATTGAATTTTTTTTTTCATTAATTTGATGTTTTTTATTTTATGTTAATTTTAAGTATTTTTGTTGTAGTTATTTTATTAGAAATAAATATTTAGGATGTTGAGTATTTTGATAAATTATAAATAAGTTTCAAAACGAATCAAACTCAAATTCGAACTTAATTCAATTATAATTTATTAACAAATTGAGCTCGAGTCGATAAGCCAAGTTTAAATATGATTTTCAAGCTTGATCAGAGTTCGAGTTTGGAAAAAAAAAATATCGAGTCGATCCTGAATAAGTTAAAGTTCGATTCGACTCAATTATAGCCCTACTAAAGACCAAAAAGAATCTTAAATTTTTTTTTTTTAAAATTTTATCAATTCGGTACATAGACTTAATTCTTTTAACAATTTTAGCCACCATGATCTCTGTCTTCAAATCAAATGTTATATAATTGACATTTGAAGTAAAACAATTAGGACTCCCAATACAATTGGGACGAACTCAAATTCAAGTCTTTTGTATTTAAATATAATTTTTTTTTCCTTTTTCTTTTCTTAAACTATTATTATTCGTTATTTTATTTTAATTTTTGGGTTGTCTTTTTCACTTTCATCACTAACCCACTACTTTGAGCACTATTTATTGCATTGTTAATTTGGATGGGTATATAAATAGTGGCTAAAATTAAAATAAAATAATAATTAAATTATTTTGGACCTAATTGATAAAATTAAAATAATTCAATAAAACCATAAAAAATGAAAGTTCATATATATATATTTTATTATTAGCACAAATTTTTTTTTAACGGATTAAAATCTATCTTGTAAAATCATTTCATTTGTTGAGCCCACCCAAAAAAGAAAAAAGAGTGAGGGTGAAGAACATTTCTAGGTCAATAACAGGCCCAACAAATATTTTATACTGTGGGTCAAGTAAAAGACATGAGCCCAAGAGTAGCTATTCCACAAGTGAAGCGGTGCGGTGGGCTTGGACGTGTGTAGAATTACATTAGAGGTTTCTACTTTGTACCAATACGCCACGTATAACTGTATAAGCACTGAGTGAGAGGTACTATACGTATGCCACTTGTTGGAAAGCCCAAGAAAACAAGTCAACTATATAATTACAACATCAACAACAATTGCAGGGAGGATTGAAGGCACGGCCACAAGTGTTGGTGAAGAGAAGCTATCAAAGACAAAAGAAAGAGGAGAAAATGGAGGGAAAAACGAAGAAAGAAGGGACAGTTGAGAGGTGGGTAAAGAAACACCTTCTGCTATACACTGGAGCTACCAGACACCCTTTTATTCTTAGTATTCGAGATGGCTCTGTTGATCTCTCCTCTTTCAAAAGATGGCTGGTACTATTCCTTCAATTCTTAAGCTTCAATTAATTGTGCTTATTTGCTAAATATTAGCAATTTGCCAGACTTTCGGCCACATTTTGAAGCCCATTATTATTATTATTATTATTATTATTATTATTATTATTATTATTATTATTATTTTATTTTTGGTAAATTTGTCCATTACTCAGTTCGAATTCGCAATCTTACAGTAAAATAAGAAATTGACTTAAGATAAAAATTGCAGGAGCAGGATTATATATTTGTTAGAGAGTTTGCCGCTTTTGTGGCAAGTGTATTGATTAAAGCTTCTAAGAACTCAGAGGATGATAATGACATGGAAGTCGTATTGGGTGGTTTAGCTTCTTTGAATGATGAGATTGCTTGGTTCAAGTCAGAGGCCTCAAAATGGGGTGTCGCTCTTTCTAACACTGTTGTCCATAAGGCAAACCAGAATTACTGCAGGTACAATCAATGCATCAGCTACTTAATATTATCTTCAGATTCTTGATTTTTAATCATGATCATCTCTTAAAAGTTTTTGAGCTTGTTCAGTTTGTTCAGTTTATCTTGAAATCAGAGTTGGAATGGAAATGAATGTTTACTTTAATCCTATTTCAAGTAAACTAAATAGAATTTATTGATTAGATTGTGAATTATGTTTAAAAATATATATCATTTTAATATAGACTAGAGCTATTCAATATATATATATATTCTTTTGATTTAAAAGCATTATGTCTTGTATATAGAATATGCATATTGTCTTTAATTTTACAGATTTCTGGAGCGTTTGATGTTATCAGAAGTTGATCATGCTGTGGCCCTTACAGCCTTTTGGGCCATTGAAACTGTATACCAAGAGAGTTTTGCCCACTGCTTGGAAGATGGCTGCAAAACCCCACCAGAATTACAGGAGACTTGCCGAAGATGGGGAAATGAAGGTTTTGGCAAATATTGTTGTTCTCTGCAGAAAATTGCAAATCGATGTCTTGAGAAGGCTTCTGATGATGTGCTTGCAAAAGCTGAAGTAACTTTCCTGCGTGTTCTTGAACATGAAGTTGAGTTCTGGAACATGAGCCATGGCAGTACCTGAAAGTGTTTGCTTCAAAAAGCTGGCAGAAAATGGGTTATTAATAATGTCCTGTAAGTAAAGGGTACTTGGGGATATATAGTTTCTAGAGGTTTGTCTCTGCGTTGTAAGTAATGTTATTATGTAAAGGCTAAAGACGAGCAGTGAACTATACGCACTTGCTTGTTTGTGTAAGCTGCATTTGCCTATATTGATGTTCCAAAGTAGTTGCCTATATTAAAATTGTGCTTTTTGAAGAAGTAATTTTAATTTCAATGCTGAATTGAACTCTTTAACAATGATTATGCACTCTAGGATAGTATAACGTTTCTGTAACTTGACTGTAGAATGCGGATTATATCCATTTGATCCATGTTCATTATATAATGAATTGAGAGGAAATGGCCGCGGGCCGGTGGCCCTGGTGCAGCTGTAGTTGTGATTGATGAATGCTCCATGCACTAAAATTTGGCATTTGTCCTTTTGTAATTAGAGCTAACTTGGTAGTCACTTCGATTCCAGCAAGAGCATGGAGCATTCAGTGATAAGAAGATCATCACTAGCTATAGTGGTCTTAATAGAAATGTAGCTCAGTGGATGCCCAAAAAAATGCCTTCATTGAGTTATCTGTCTATGATGCATTGCTCTACTGCTGCATCAATGATGATGAAGGTTTAATATATTTTTGACTCGTCTTGGGATAACATTTGGGGTAATTATTAATTTCTCGAGTCCAATCACGGTTCGACTAATTTTTTATTATTCTGATTATTCGTATAAAATACATCTTCTAAGTAGCTAGTTTTAGTATTAGAAATTGTTTGATATCTCATGTCTACTTTTTGAGAAATATACTTCCCGAGAAGCGTAGTTGATTTTAGTATTAGGTATCGTTTGGTATTACACGATCTACTTTTTGAGAAGTATATTTTTCGAAAAGTACACTTTCTGAAAAATCATTTTTCATAAAATATAAGTGATTATGTGTTTGGTTTGCATATAATTTTCTGAAAAGTAAGTTTTTTTTATTTGAGTTTATATTGTTATTTTTAGAAATTAATAATGTAAAATATTATAATACATAGTCTCATTTACTTAGTCCTATTTAATGAGAGTAGATATATCAATTTACTTTATTTAATCTTAACTATCAAACAAATTAATTTTTTCTACTTATCATGAAGTTTTATTTGCTTACCTTACTTATTCTATATCAAACAATACCTTAGTATCTGAAAGTTATTTTTGTAAAATTATGGGTTAATTTTTATTTAATTAGTATTTAAAGTTAAACTTAATAAATTAATAATAATAAAAAAAATAGTAAATGGGTAGATATGAATATAAAAAGGAATATTTTATAAAAGAAAGGTGTATTATCTTATAATTATAAGAGAGATTGCAAAATTATTTAATTGTAAATATGTTATTAATTATTAGATTTAATATAAATCAATGGCAAAAAAATTATATAAAACTTTTTGTTTTACATTTGTGTAAGTAGATTCATTCTCTTTCTATATATTTATATCATTTATTACAAATAATTAAAAGCTTAAGTTTTAAAAATAATAAAATATTAATTTTGAATTTATATATAATTTTAATTTGAGAGGAGTTAATTTATCTCATAAACAATGTGCTACTTATACCAATTCCAAATCCAATTAGTATTATATCCTAATGCTACTTGAACTTGTCTAAACTTAATTTTTTTTTTATTATTATTATTATTATTTTATGTATGTTAACTTAATGATTTGGGTTTCAACAACGAAGAAGTTTTTTTCTTAGGTTTTTAAGGAAGGAGGCAAGCGAATGTCCCGACTCACATATTAGCTAGGAAAGGGCATTTTTATAATTTCTTGAATTTTGAATTATAAAAATTTATTATTAATTGGGTATTTTATTTTAGTAAAATAAAGTATTTATTTATTTAATTAAAATTTGAATTTAATTAAATTGTTTTCATAAATTTTGGTTATTATAAGTATTGTTATTATTATTAATATTATATATATATATATAAGTGTTGCTGGAACGGAAAAGAATAAGGGAAAGAGACAGTGTGAGAGAGACAGAGGCGGAGAGAGAGAGAGAGAGAGAGAGAGAGAGGAAAAGAGCTTCATAATGCCGCCGTCCGACAACACGCGCCGGCCAGGGAAGTAGCTCGGCCTAGAGCTTTCCAACGCCACTAGCTCAGTCACCGTCCGCCGCCGTACGCGCCGCCGGCCAGTGAGCTTCTTCAGCTTTTTCCAGCCGATTCCGATCTCCGTTCTCATCGATTTTGGTACCATTGGTTTCCTTTTTTCCTAAGCTTCAATTTAGTACCTCATTTGCTAATTTTAGTGAAAGTTTATTTTTTCGCCGGAATCCGGTTAAGTTGCAGGCTACCGACGCATTTTTCGGTGATTCTCCGACGAGTGAGAGAGAGTGGTATATATTTCCGGTATCTACGTTTTGATACGAATCCGTTGGCACCAATTTCGCAGCTATCCGACACCGTTGACATTTTTCGGCGACTCTCTAGTGAGTGCGCTTGGTAGTCTGAAATTGATCCCTGATGGTTAATTTAATATTAGAATTGTTTATTTTGGCATAAGGGAATTATTATAAATTTAGATAATCAATTGTGATTAAATTATTTAGGAGTTATTAAGGGAATAATATATTTATTATAGGAATTTAATTGTGAGAATTGCTATTGGGAGCCAGTTGGGATATTCGATATCTCGACGTTGAGTATATTGTCTAAGTTTAAGGGGGATTAAGTTTTCTCTGGAGAAACTCTGCCAGATTTTTGTATATTTCTCTATGGTCTTAGGACGTGTCTATATGTTGATTCTTATAATTCTTATTCTGATAATCCGTTAATACTTTATTTTCTAGATCGTCCAGGATCATCTTTTGCGGCCCCAAGTCCCAGTTGCTGATTGAGTCTGATTTTTCACACCCATATTATGAGTGATACTTTCTAATATATTTTACTGTATTCCATACATCTATATTTATCGTATGTATATACGTATATAATTATGCATTATAAATATTAATTGAGCATGTTGACATACATATGTGAATGCTTCATTAATTATGTGAGTTGCGTATTAATTGTGGATGCTGGATGGGATTATGTATAATATTATAACTCTAAAATTTCGCAATTACAATAGACCAAATTCATATATGTTTAATTTTTAATGATTGATTTCTAATGTCTGTAATATGACATTATGAGATATTCTGCTAAAAATGAACCTGATGATATAGTGGGATGTGATTGGATGAATATGTTATGATATTAGTACAGGTTCTGTTGGCATGTGGACACTTAGCCCCTTGATTTATGATTCTCTAGTATATTCTCTGTTGACTTGTATTGTCAGGCTGACTACAGGTTTTAAAAACCTTAAACTTTCATGTACCTCAGTGCCGGTTACGTGCCCCGATAGTTGGGTCGTGACAATTTTAATGCTAGCCCGTTCATTTCTTTTTATATTCCTTATTGTATTCATCCTGTTATTTTTTTTTACATTTCTAGTTAAATAAAGATATTTAAAAAAAAAAACAAAACTTAGTGATGTTTTTTTTTTAACTTAATGATATGTTAAAAATATATTTTCTAACATTTAATTAATATTTTGAAAAATCATACTCTATATAATATTATTTAATTTATCTTTTTAATAAGATCTCTAAAAAAAGCTTTGATAAATAATACTATAAATTATTTATTTACATCAATTGATTATTTATGTAAAAATAATTTTTGGCCGGAATTCCTGGCTGTTTGGCCGAAATGATACTCGGAAGTCTCAACTTGGGTTTTTCGATCTCCCTCTTCATGATTCGTTGGTGGCATGATTGATGATTTGTCTCAAAATGAAGCTGACTTTCCTAAGAGTTGAACGCTACTAACTGTGACTCCATCCATCTCCAAAATCGACCAGAATCATTGAAGGAACGTGACTGGTTTTCTCTTTTACTTTTCATCTAGGCTAGCCTGGCCAGCTGGCTTACACCTTACTTTCCCCTCCTTGTAGGGGTACCATTTATTATCAGTCTATAAATACGCTGTAAATTTGAGTAATCGTTGGATCAATTTGTGGGTCTCATATACGGTTATGATATTCATTAAAAAAAATAGTCGAACCGTGGTTGGACTCGATGCAATGATCATTACCCATTTTGAAGATGCATGTAATGTCATTCTTTTGAACGTTGCACCTCTCTATTATAGCTTATCTGATGAATCAAAATCAGATGATTTTATGGGAATAAATTTTGATTTCAAATTTTGGCCAAAAAAAAAAAATTTTTGATTTCAATAATCATCCTTTTTTTATAGATAATATTAGTTGATTAAAATTGTATAAAAAGAAAATTGATACAAATCAATATAATTTGAACACATCATATAATAATAATAAATAAATAATTATTAATTTTATTTTATATTATAAATTCTGTCAAAATATTACATAATTACTCTTATTTTATCAAATGTAATTACTTCATTTATAATTTTTTTTATTTAAAAAAAATTATTTATTGATTGAAAAAGAGTAATAAAGAAAGAAAGAAAGAAAGATACATCATTCATTAATCATAAAAATCATCTTTTAGAATAGCTTATTAATTATATATATATTATTATTGAACTTAAAAATAAAAAATAAAAATTTAAGCTAAAAGAATTCCTTTTAACTCCAATAAACAAAGTATATATATATATTTATATAATCATCTTATGCAACATATACGACAAATCATTTTAGAGTTAAAATTATTTTTAAATTTTAACAATAAAAGAAAAGTCATTATATTTCTTTTACATTACTATCACTTTTTTTTTTTTTTTTTTTTTACATTACTATCACTTAGATATATACTTTTTGAAAAAAAGGAAATTTTTTATTATTATTCATTGTCAAAACAGTAAGAAATTGAATTATTAATTAATGATTTTTTTTTTGCCAAAAATTAATGAATTTTATTTAGATACCAAATGATATAATCTTTCAATTTCAATGATTTCACATTCGATCATTTTTTTTAATTGCACAAAAAAGAAGTGATCTAAGATATTTTATTTTTTAAAATATCTAAAAAAAAACACTTCAAAATAAAGTACCGACTACCGTTTACACGGATTACCGAACCTCTCGCTGCATGGGCAGGTCCACCCGTGGGCCTTATTTTCCCAAACGTATCACACGAGCCGCATGAATCAGAACATCGAAAATACGCTCACAACATATTCTACGACGTCGTTATAACCACATCAAGGACGTACGAGTAACCAGCACGCATAACCAGCGCGCGTAATCCTGTACCGCCGGATAATCCCAAATAATTTATCCATTTTTTTTTTTGTTTTACTTTATTTTTCTCTCAAGGCATCTTTAGAGGAAGACTAGCCGCAAAGATATAAAACGCTACGTTGCTATCTTCCTTTCTCTCCGTTCTCTTCATCTTCTCTACGCACTGTCTTTCCAATCGCTTCCTGTAGAAAAACCAACGAACAAGAATTCCAAAGACGAATACAGAGCTCCCTCCAAGAATCTAAACTCCTATTCTTGCGCGTGCTATACACTTGCTTATATATTTTAATTCAAATTTTTATTTAAATTCTACAACTCTTCTACCTTTCGATCCCCATTTACTAGTGCCTTGCAATCCGAGAACACAGAGACACTCTGCGCCTTCAAAACGCGTCGTTTTGCTTCGGAATTGAACTCCATTGGAGGTACTTATCTCTAAGGCGCTTCCTTTTTGACTCACCTATTCATTGTTTGTGTAATTTTCAATTAATAAACTGGATAGGGCTGGTGCATGTGTTCAATTAGATCGCATATAGGGGTTGTTTTGCTATTTTATAATGCAAAATTCGTTATACTATGGTAGCATGGAGTAGAGATAAATTGAATTTAGGGTTTTTTTTTTTTTTTTTTTTTTTTTGGTACAGAGGAATGCATTTGGATTTTTGCTGGTCAGGCTTTCAAAACTATGTCAGAGAGTTGAAGGTCTCTCAGGACTATCCATCTGGTTAATTTGTTTAGCACATTACAAAAGGTTATATTTCATTCTTGATTTCCTAATTTTTTTTACTTTGATACTTGTTTATCAACTAAAATTTCCATGTAATAAGAGTAATTATCGAGTTTTTGTTTGTAGAATAAGTATATGAGCGTTCTGATTGATTCTAGTTTGGGATTCTTGGACAATGAGATTTATGATAAGTCCTCTTGGTGAGTTTGTGAGAGTTCAGCTCTTGTTGAACTTATATAGAACTGTTTTGGTTGTTGGCTGTCATCGAACTAAAGTTCGGGGATACATTTGAGGGGGAATGGAAGGGAGTTAGGAACTTGTCTTCATTGACACTCATAATTAGTTGGGCTTAAACAAGGACTGATTTGGGAGGCGTCTTTGTACAGTATAGAAAAGCGCTATGAAACAATAAACAAACAGAAACAGGATTTCCCTTTGGTCAAGAATGTTCTAGGCAGGATGACTTTTACGGTTTTCTGCTGAAGAGTAGGATGGTGCTGTAAACTTCATTTTTCTCTTTGTCAATGCCAATGCATCCACAGATTGGAAGTTTGCAGAGCTCACGAGTTCATGCTTGTGCGTGTTGTGGCAGCAGACTTGGGTGAATGATCAAATCTTCAAATTTTGCATCGACTTTAATTGTTAGAAGTTGATATGTTCATTAGGTTGGTCTAGGAATAGTGTATTTGAAAGTTCTATCATTCACTTCTTTCTCTAGAGATTTGCTTAACCAAATTGGATTGGGTAAATATTCTAGATTGGAGTATGGAACCACCTTTCACTTTGGTCAAAGACTTTCGACTTTTAAGATGGCAGTATAAAACATGATGGTTCTTTTAATTGGTGAATGGTTGTTTGTCAAAGATCCAAAGAATGTGTAGGTGGATTATGTTTGCCATCTATTAAACAAGTCAGGAAGTTATTCTTTGAGAATGTTTGGCCTTGGTGGTGAGGTGAGTTTGCCTCCATTCAGCCGAGGATATTCACCATTCTTTTGGTGTCTTTCATGCTTCCAAATTTTAGGGCTTCTTTATTTTCAGGATATATTAGATTCCTGTTCATATATGGTGGATGATTGGAAGAGCTTAAAGGTGCTCTTGATTCTTGGTATGGTGAATTTTTGCTAAGGTGTTGGAGGGAAGTGAGAGAAGACCATTTATACATATTTATAAGGAAATGCAATAGGAATATAAGAGAGAGAGAGAGAGAAGTGCTTCTTGCCTCTCTTTTTCCTCTGTGAAGTTAAGAGCTTAATGATCTTTATGATCGATGCTAGTTTTGGTTTATGTATATGTGTATTTTTGTGTGTGTTTCAGAATGGCTTCTGCTAAGTTATTTTATATATTTTTTTGTTCATTTTCATACAAAATAGATTTAAATCACTTACTCTACATTAATTTTCTGGTCTTTTATTACAGGTAATATGGCTCTCCGGAAGTACATTCCTTCAGATGATGCACCTGCTGTTGGTATGAAGCCTTTGAATTTTGTTAATAAGGTGCATGAGAATGCTCAACAAGCAGATCCAGAGATAACAGTGGAGCCTGATATGGATGTTGACCTCAGAGAAGTTTACTTCTTAATTATGCATTTCCTTTCAGCTGGGCCATGTCACAGAACATATGGACAATTTTGGAACGAACTTCTTGAACATCAACTATTACCTAGAAGATATCATGCTTGGTATTCACGGAGTGGGACACGTAGTGAGGATGAAAATGATGATGGCGTATCATTCCCGTTAAATTACACCAAGTTGGTAGAGAGGTATGGAACATGCTTATTTCCTTGACCTTTTTCTCTGTCTTACAGAAGTTTTTATGCAAAGAACATTTTCAATTTTATTGCTTGGACGAATTTCATGTTATATTTTTCTCTCAGAATACTTTTGACGTGCTTTTTTCATCAATTTTATCTCGTAGGTACCCTCACATTGAGAAGGATCACTTGGTAAAGCTTTTGAAGCAGTTATTACTTAATACACCCTCTAGATCACAAGGGTTAATTGGTGTAAATGATCTAAATGCTGCTGATGTTCCTACACTTTTGGGAACGGGCTCATTTTCACTTTTGAGCCGTAGGTGACATGTATTTAAGCCTTTAATATTAAGGATCAGTTTGTTTTCTGTATTCACGTGAGATTTTTCATTCTGTTGCATGTATCATCTATTCATAAGTTCATAATAAAGTTCTCACTGTCCTTCCTTCCTCTCTCTTTCTTTATGGAATTTGGTAAAGGCAAATTTTTAATTCTAATTTTGGGATCATACTCTTCTTCAGATGATAGAGATGAGGGAAAAGCTCAAGTAAAGCGACCCCCTATTCATATGCGATGGCCTCATATGCGTGCTGACCAGGTGCGTGGACTAGGTTTGAGAGAAATTGGGGGTGGTTTTTCAAGACACCATCGTGCACCATCTGTCCGTGCAGCATGCTACACTATTGCAAAGCCTTCAACAATGGTACAGAAAATGCAAAATATCAAGAGGCTAAGGGGACACCGAAATGCTGTCTATTGTGGTATGAGTTTTGAGGAATTAGGTTAAACAGTCCAATATTCGCCATTTTCATGGAAATTTGATGTCTGCCAAAACTCTGAATTGAAATATGATGTCTATCAAGTTCAATCCTAGATTTTCTGGTTGACATTCTTTGTTAAAATTCACTGAAAAATGTGAACCTATAAATGACACTTTGTGTTGATGTGAATCCTGCAGCAATTTTTGATCGCTCAGGTAGATATGTTGTTACCGGTTCAGATGATCGCCTTGTAAAAATATGGTCTATGGAAACTGCATTTTGTTTGGCCAGCTGTCGTGGACATGAAGTGGGTTTGAATGTCTTAAAAAGCAAACATTTATCTAGTATTTGTCTTATAATTTTTATCTTATATTATGCATTTCATTCTGTGCATGAAAGGGTGACATCACTGACTTGGCTGTAAGTTCTAACAATGCCTTGGTGGCTTCTGCTTCAAATGATTGTATAATTCGAGTGGTAAGCTTCTTTTCCACCCAATATCTCAAGTTTTTTCCCCTCTATATTTTCCTTAAATCAATCTTTGATGAATCCTTCTGGATATTGACAGTGGCGTTTACCAGATGGGCTTCCAATATCTGTTCTACGTGGACATACTGGAGCTGTCACTGCCATTGCATTTAGTCCTAGGCCTGGATCTGTATACCAGCTTCTTTCGTAAGGATGATTTTTTCTGTGCTCTGGTTTTATCCTTCTCAAATTTGCTTGCTTGGTTGTTGTTGATCATATAGCTTTCTAGTTGATCTTTTTGATCTATTTTAAGCATATTTTACAAATCTAAGGTGGTGATTTCATTTATGTTACAAACATGCTATTGCTGGATAATCTGTTAGAATGTTGCTTGTTAAGGTTTGAACCTAGACCTATCTCATCCCTCACTTCTTTCTTTACGAATTGTGGCAGAAGCCAATGGGATATCAATATGTGGAACTAAGGGATGATACTCAGGCCTTATATCCTGCAAGGTTCATGGGGAATTTTAATCTGTTTATCTCAATTCTCTTCTCCAGATAATTTTATCTTTCTTTTTCCCGTTTTACGTTTTCATTTATGGGATTCTTAATCTTCCCATTTCCTAACTTGAATCCAAATCTCAGCTCATGCCAGCCAAAGTGTATTGTTTTAGGATTGTGGCATGGCTCAGTCGAGTGCTGCTGTGGCTGAGATATAACATCTCAACGCATATAATGTGAATTTATATCTGATGGCCATTGTTTTTTTAGTTTCTTTTTTTGTCAGTTTGTTTCAGTACCTATGTGATACTTAATTTCTTTCCTCACTCCATTGCATGGTTTTAGATGCCTTGTGTTGTGGTGCTAGAAACATTGATTGTGCTAGCTTTTTGACATTATTACCTTAAAAATTGTATTAAATACACCTAATATTCCATCATAATTATTTGCTAGCTTTTATTTGTTCTCTGTTCTCTGTTCTCTGCAGGTCATCTGATGATGGAACATGTAGGATATGGGATGCTAGATATTCCAACTTCAGTCCACGGATATATATTCCTAGGCCTTCAGATTCCATAGCTGGTTGGTTACCTTTTTTTGCAAATTTATGATTGATCCACTGATTCATTTGCCAGAAGAACTCACTACAACATTGAATGGCCGCAGGAAAGAACAGTGGTCCATCCTCAAGTAGTGGTCTGCAGAGCCATCAAATATTTTGTTGTGCATTTAATGCTAATGGAACTGTGTTTGTCACTGGTAGCTCTGACAATCTAGCTAGGGTACATTTCATTGTCTCTGTTTTGAGTTTGTGCATGCACATTATGCATTGTTTTTTTTTCTATTTTCATTTTTCGACAAGAGATTGTTTCTCTCTATTGGTATATAACTAAGAAATGTCCTGTTAGTAATAGCTAATTAATTGCAGGTGTGGAATGCTTGTAAACCCAACGCAGATGATTCTGACCAACCTAATCATGAGATAGATGTGTTATCTGGCCATGAGAATGATGTCAATTATGTTCAGTTTAGGTTTGTGTATCCAGCGCTGTTCACAATGTCATTGTTAAAATTTTGAATGCTGAGACAGGATCCTGCCATATTTTGCAGTGGCTGTGCCGTGGCATCTAGATTTTCTCTCTCTGATAGCTCAAAGGAAGATAATGCTCCAAAATTTAGAAATTCATGGTGTGTGGAATATTTTCTGTTTTGGGTCCCTCAGCTACTTGGTTATATTTGCCTTTTCTACCTATGAGGGGTTATATCACTGCCTTTTTTTATAGTTTATTAGATCTGTTATGGGTGGATGATGTCACGATGAGTACTTCTATATCTTCAGGTTTTCTCATGACAACATAGTCACCTGTTCTCGAGATGGCAGTGCAATTATTTGGATTCCAAGGTCACGTAGATCACATGTAAGTTGATAATCTCTTATTCTCTTATTTTTAGTCCTCACTTCTCTTTTAGCTTTCATGTGAAGCAGGGGAAGCTGGTATATTGCTGTTTGTGAGGTTCAATTTCAGTCAATCTCACTGTGAAGAATGCCATGGGTTTTTCTTTTTGATTTTTTAATAAAATCATATATTCTTTCTTAGGGGAAAGTGGGCCGTTGGACTCGACATTATCACCTGAAAGTTCCTCCTCCACCTATGCTGCCTCAGCCTCCACGAGGAGGTCCCCGTCAGAGAATTCTACCAACTCCTCGCGGTGTGAATATGATCGTGTGGAGCCTAGATAATCGTTTTGTCCTGGCAGCTATCATGGGTAATGCTGCTATGTCTGTGTGGGGTGTGCACATGCCATTTTTGTTTTCCAGTACATGTGTAGATTAATATATGCATGGAT
>CATKHJ010356265.1:0-11669 GCA_949750685.1 Vernicia montana | reverse complement strand
GATATCGATGCAATTCACTAACTTTATTTTATTGATCATTCTCATAATATGTTTATGAGTTCACATGCACCATAATATCACAAAAGTTGAATTAATTTGACGCAAAAATTTTATTTGCATTTCACCGGCTCTCGTTTGATTTCATTTTGATCTCATTATCTCTATAATCATTCGTTTTGGCTTTCAATGATATTACTATTCATATTAAGAACTGGCGAAGTCCAGGATATTACAGAAGATATAATTTTAAACTGAAAAATATTGAACGTTCATTAACAGTAGATGAGATTGGAGATATTTTTCACTTAAAAAAGGAAGGTCATGAAAAGATAATTAAAGGTTGGAATCCTTCTTCTTTTTGGAAAATCTTGACAAATGAGGAAGTTTATCAATCTAAATATGCTAAAGCATCAAAAATTAAGTATGTTGGTTTTAAAGTTTTTCATCGGTTTCTCTCTTACTCTCTTTTTGCCCATGGGGATAGCAATGGCTCAGTCAACAGGAAAGAGCTTTTTGCTATGTACTGCTTGCACAATAACATGGATTTTAATTGTGCTAAATGGTTTATTGATGCGTTTGTCAAAATGTCCACCAAGTCTAAAGGAAAAAAAATTTCTTGGAATGTATGTCACCAAGATTATTCAGCATTTTAATCTTTTGGATACATCTGATAATGAATATAAAATTCTTCGCACCCTTAAGGATTCTATTGAAATGACTACATTAAGGGATATGAGAATTGCAGACTTTGATGAGAGGACTCAAACCTAGTCATTGGTAACTAAGCTTAGGGTTGGAGACGAAGAAGAAGAGGATGAGGATGAGGTTGAGAGGGAGGATGTTGAGGAAGCTGAGGGAGCTGCGGGAGATGAGTAGGCTTCTCGTAAACATCCTAGAGATTCCTCTCCTGCTGGTCCTAGTGCAACGAGTCCATCTTTGGATTCTTCTTTCTTAGAGATTTTTATGGAAAGATGGGATATACAAGAGAAAAAGAATGATGAGTGGCAAGCTTCTATGAACAGTCGGATGGATACCTTTGAGCAGAATCAAAGGGATTTGATTGAGTCCGTTCGTCAGTTGAGAGATGTCTATACTCTTGGAGTCAACCCTTCGGAGTTGTTTCCTAACCCTTCTGATGCTCCTTATGCAGATCCTTAGAAAGTCACTTTACTTTTCTGTTTTATATTTTATTATCATGACTGTAGTTTGTTTATTATGGTACATTTTCTTTATGTTTTATTTTGGATATTATGCTAGATATTTATCTATTAACTTTGGTTTAAAGTGCCTTTTTTTTGGATGATTTATCATATATTTTTTTATGTTGGATGGCCTTGAATGTCTCACATTTTTATGATAAGCACATATTAAGGGGGAGTTTTGCAAACTCTTTTGAGTTATATATATATATATTTTTTTGCTTTTTCATGATGATAAAAAGGGGGAGAAAAATATAGATGGTATGCTAAAATTGTGCTATAATTGGTTCAAAATAATATGGTGATTTATTTTTTATTTTGTTAATGGATTAAAATTATGTTTAATTAGGCTTACACATTGTTTGCTTAATTGAACTTAGTTTTGTCATCATCAAAAAGGGGGAGATTGTTGTCTCCTCTATATTTTGATGATTCCAAAACTTTGTTTAATTAAGCTTATATTCTTTGAATATATGAGATTTAATGCAAAGAGAAATAAATTCTTGAAAATAAATATATATTTACCTAACTTCTAGTCTCTGTTAGTTGTTTAAATATATTAACAGACATTTATATATTCACCGCCTTGAATTCCAAGTTCACCACGGTGAAAAAGATGGCGAGTAAATAAGAAAGTCAAATAAAGATAGTTCACCGCTCTGAAGTTTAAGTTCACTACCCTGAAAATCATTTTCACCACCTTGAAATCAAAATTCACCACCGTGAATTTTACACAGAAGAGAATTGGATTTTTAATTTACAAAAGTTCACCGCCTTGAAGATTGTTTTCACCACCTTGAAGTTCAACTTCACCGCCGTGAAGTCAAAATTCACCACCGTGAATTTTATACATAAGCGAATTGAAAAGTTAACAAACAAGAGTTCACCGCCTTGAAGTTCATCTTCACCGCCCTGAATTTCAAGTTCACTGCCTTGAACTCAAAATTCACCGCCGTGAACATGTCTAATCAAACAAAATCTGAAAGATTTTATAGCCGTTGAAGACGTGGAGGGAGCAGATTTTACTTGGATTTGGAGCCCAACAGTCACATTAATTGCTCCTATAAATACAAGAAAGTTCAAATGAAGTTCAGAACTCTTGCCAAGTGAAAATCAATTGCAATCCAAATCAAAAAGCTTCAATTCTCATATTTGTTATTCATAATCTATTTTAGAATTCCAAGCATTATTTCTCTATCTTTTTAAGTGTTCTTCATTCTAAGATAGTGAATCTTTTTGTAATCTTCAACCTAGCTTGTATTCAAGTCTTGTGAGACTTTAAACATAAAAATCATTGTATCTTGAGAGTGTTGGGTGAAATCCCGTGAAATATATTATAAAGGGCGAAATCTCAAAGAACTAAGCTTGTAAAGCTTTGGGTGGAATCCCAGTTATTAGTGAAACTCTAAATCGGTTTGATTTAGGAGAAGTGGACGTAGGAGAGGCGATTGTGCCCCAAACCACTATAAATCTTGGCTAAGCTTTCTCTAACTCAATTTCCTTTGTTATTTACTTGAAATTATAACTTATTGCATATAGAGTGTTTATTTGCATTAGAATTTTTCATAATCCTATTCACCCCCTCCCCCCCTCTTAGGATTGCCATACTTGGGACAATAAACTACCTCGTTGATTTTCGTCTAGTTTCCTAGGTCTTTCTGCCTTGATAATAAGACTATTTTGCTAAAATTATTATTCTCTCCACAGAGAATCACCTCGTGTTCGTTTCGTCGAGTCTTAACACTTCTTTTTTTATTTTTTCAATAGGATTTTTGTTTTATTCTTGAAGAATCACTTCATGCTTATCCATTATATCTAGGATTAGGTGCTTTTCTCTTCTAATGGAGAGTTACCTCGACAATTTTCACTTCACACTTTCTCAATAGAGTGTTGTTTCGCAGACTTTCGTCTAGCCTTTCCTAGGTCTTTCTACCTCGCGGTCTTTCGCCTAGCCTTTCCTAGGTCTTTTGCCTCACGGTCTTTCGCCTAACCTTTCCTAAGTCTTTCACTTTCTCAACAGAAAGTTGTCTTATGCTCTTTCGTCTAACCTTTCCTAGGTCTTTCACTTTCTCAACAGAAAGTTGCCTCACGGACTTTCGCCTAGCCTTTCCTAAGTCTTTCACTTTCTCAACAGAAAGTTGATTTTAGGTGCTTTTATCTTCAGTTTTTAGCACTTAATGCTTTTTGAATTTTGAAGGAAGAAATAATTTTATTGATAGAACTTCTTGAGATGTTGAATATTCCAAGTATGTGGAATTTTGACGTCTGGCATTTTTACAAGTTTATAAGTAGCTAGTTCTACCACTCTTTTTAATTTTGAAGGGTCCTTCCCAATTAGGTGCTAGCTTGCCTGTTCCTTCTCTTTTGCCTATAGCTTCTAAATTCCTCATGACCAGCTCTCTTTCTTTGAATCTTCTAGCCTTCACTCTCTAATTAAAATAGCTTGTGGCTCGCTGTTTGTATGCAGCCATTCTGATACTAGCCTTTTCTCGCAGTTCTTCTAAAAAATCTAGGTTCAGTCTTCTTGCTTCATTATTGTCTTCACAATTGGTGAAATGGATCCTTCCACTGGGCAGACCGAGGTCCATTGGAATAATGGCCTCGCTTCCATATGTTAAACTAAAAGAAGTTTCTCTTGTGGGCTGTCTTGGGGTAGTTTGGTATGCCCATAAAACATGGTGAAGCCCATCTACCCAACTTCTACCATACGAATCTAACCTTCTTTTTAATCCTTTAAGGATTGTTCGATTAGTCATTTCGGTCTGTCCATTTGACTGGGGATGAGCTACTAAGGAGAAATGTTGTTTTATATTAAGTCCTAAACAGAAGGTCCTTATTTTAGCATTATTGAACTGCTTTCCATTGTCGCTGACGAGCTGATATGGTACTCCGAATATGTATATAATGCTTTTCCACAGGAAGTTAATCACTTTTTCAGCTGTTATTGTTGCAAGTGGTTCTGCTTCTACCCATTTGGTGAAATATTCAACTGCTACAATAAGGAATTTTCTTTGTCCCGAGACTGTTAGGAAAAGTCCCACTATATCTATACCCCATTTTGCGAAAGGCCATGGGATGGTAATAGGCATTTGTTCTGCTGCAAGGACATGTCTTCCTCGCTCAAATTTCTGGCAGGAAAGGCATTTTCTAATGAAGGTAATAGCTTCTTCCTTCATTCTGGGCCAGAAGTACCCTTGTCGAATTATTTTTGCGGCTAGCATTTTTCCACCGATATGCATTCCATAGCATCCCTCATGTATTTCTCTCAAGACATATTCTTCCTCACTTGGTTTCAAGCACTTCAGCCATAAGAGAGAATATGCTCACTTGTAGAGTACATCATTGTGAAAAAAGAAGTGAGCACTTCGGTGTTTTACTTTTTTGGCTTCTTTACGGTCTTATGGTAGTTCTCTTTTCTCCAAGTAGGCTTTAATTGGATCCAACTATGTTGGTTCTTCATTTAGCTCTATTACCTCTTCCCCTTCTTGAATGCTTTGATGTCCCAAAGTCCCTATAAAGATATTTTGTATCAGTTCGATTGGGTGTGTTGTCGCAAGCTTGGAAAGACCATCTGCCCTATTATTTTTGTTTCTTAGGATTTTGTAAAACTGCAGCTTAACCCCCCCCCCCCCCCCCCTCGATCATCTTTTGGATTATCTCTCTGGTTTTTTGTAGATATTTGATTATAGTGGGTAGGGATGGCAATTTAGCCCGCCCCGCCCCTACCCGCCCCATTTATTAAATGGGGCGGGGCGGGTTTTAAATTTAAAACCCGAATCGGGTTTGGGGCGGGGCGGATAATGCTAAAACCCGCCCCGATTATATATAATATATATTTTTTATTTTTCAAATATTACATATATATATATAATATATCATTTTTAATTTTTAATTTATTTTTTTATGTAAAAGATAAATTATATTATATAAATATGTAAAAAAGAGATATAAATGAATATATATATATATATATAAAAATTTAATATTAAATAATTTTTTTAAAGAAAAAAGAAAAAAAATTAAAACGGGTAAACCCGCGGATACCCGCCCCATTTTATTACCCGCCCCGCCCCGCCCCGTAGCGGGGCAGGTAACGGGGCGAGTATAAATAAATGTTCGCGAGGCAGGTACGGGTAATGAGAAACCCACCCCATACCCGCCCCGCTGCCATCCCTAATAGTGGGTTCCTTGGCTTCAAATTCCTTCTCTATCTGTCCAACGACGAGCTGAGAATCACTGTGAACTTTGGTGATGTCAGTCAGATGAAGGTAGTCTGCAAACATTAGCCCTTGGATTATTGCCTCATATTCTACAATATTATTGGTAGCCTCGAATCCAAGTTTCAAAGCATATTTTACTATGAATCCTTGTTCGTTTTTCAGGACTATCCCGATGCCACTTCCTTCTCTACTGCTAGCTCCATTAACAAATAGCTCCCAGCTTAGTTCATCTTTACAGTTCTGTTCTTTTAGGTCTAGTTTTCCTGTATCTGCCTCCTCCTCGGTTTCTAAGACTTCGGTGTCAAAGAAACATTCAGATATAAAATCTGCAAGTGCTTGTGCTTTAATGGTTGATCTTGCTTGGTACTGTAACTCATGCTAACCTAATTCCACCGACCAACACAACATTCACCCTGAAGTCTCTGACTTATTTAGTGTCTTTTGTAGGGGTTGGTCTGTTACCACTATGCCTTGGTGTGCTTGCAAATAAATTTTAAATTTTTTGGTTGATAACACCAAGGCATATGCTATTTTTTCTATGGGCGAATAGTTCAATTCGTCCCCATGTAAAACTTTGCTGAAGTAGTATATTGGCCTCTGTATTTATCCCTCTTCTCTGACCAAAACTGAGCTTATAGCTTGCTCCAAGGCGGATAAATAGATAAGTACTTTTTCTCTTGGAAGGGGTCGGCTTAGCACTTGTTCTGAGCTAAGAAATATTTTCAACTGTTGAAAAGCATGTTGGCACTCTTCGGTCCACTCAAAGGTGGCTGTCTTTTGTAATTTCTTAAAGAAGTGAAGGTATTTTTCAATTGACCTTGACAGGAATCGACTTAAGGCAATGATTCTTCCGGTTAACTTCTGTACCTCCTTTATATTGCGAGGTGCCGCCATATCTAATATTGCTTTTACCTTATCTGGGTTTGGTTCGATTCCCTTTTCACTCACCATATACCCTAGAAATTTGCCTCCCTGTATGAAGAAAGCGGATTTCTCTGGATTCAACTTCATGCCATACTTATTCATAATCCCGACTACTTCGTCTAGGTCCTTCAGGTGCTCTTCGAAGCTTCTGCTTTTGACTATCATGTCATCTACATATGTCTCTAAGTTTTTTCCAACTGTTCTTTGAACATTTTATTCACCAGTCTTTGATAAGTTGCTTCTACATTCTTTAAACCAAAAGGCATGAAAACATAACAATAAGTCTCTTTTTCAGTTATGAACGAAGTCTTCTCTTCGTCAGCCGGACACATCCTGATTTGATGGTACCCCTGCTTTGCATCCAATGAAGATAGGTATCCATATCCGACTGTTGAATCCACCAATTTGTCAATTATAGGTAAGGGGTAGGAATCTTTTGGACAGGTTTTATTCATATCTGTGAAATCTACACACATTTTATAGGTCCCATTTGACTTTTTTACCAGTACCACATTAGCGAGCCAGTTTGGATATTGTACTTCTCTAATGAATCCCACTTTCATTAATTTATCAACTTCTTCATCTATCATGGCTTGCCTTTTTGGACCAAAGCACCTTTTCTTCTGTTTTATCGGTCTATATGAGGGATCAACATTGAGATGGTGAGTGATGATGCTTGGATCTACTCCATTTATTTCATCTAAAGACCATGCAAAGCTGGATAGACGGTCTAATAAAAATTGGTGAACTTAATGCTTTTGTTCGCTCTTTAGGGAGGAGTTAATTAATAGGCACTTTCCCGATCTCTCTCCTCCTATTGGTATTTTCTCCAATTTTTCTACTGGTTCAGTCCTCTGTTCTGGAATTTTGTATGTTGGTTTGACCAGAGTGACTTCTTCTGACGAATGCAAGGTGGATGCCTTTTTTTGTTTCTTCCTCTCTGGTTTTCCTCGGTCTTGTGTCCCATAGACATATATTTCTCCCCCATCTGGTTTGGAGACGGTCAATTTGACTGTCTGATGTTGGTTAAGGCATCAAAATCATAAAGGAGAGGCCTTCTGAACACTATATTATAGCTGAGTGGTAATCTTACCACCACAAAATTTGCTATCACTGTCACACAGTCTGGGGTAGAACCTACCATAATAGGCAATCTCGCAATCCCAACCGATAGTATTTCTGTTCCATCAAGAGTGCGAACTGGGTTTCTGATATCTTCTAGATCGCTTTCTCTAAGCCCCATTTTGGCGTATGTCTCGACTGTGAGTAAGTTCACCAAACTACCATTATCTACCAGCACCCTCTTTACTAAGAAATTGGCTATTACGGTTTGAATGATTAATGGATTTGAGTGAGGATGTCTTATTTGGCTTCCATCTCCTCTTCGGGTCGGTATTGAACTTCCATTCCAAAAGACAAACTCAGGCTCCTCACTCTTTCTTTGGCAAGCTTTACACTTATTTCTGCTTATTGCTTCTTCATCTGGTCCGTCGGTTAAGCAATTAATTACTCTGGCTGACCATTCATTGGCAATTCGCTTCCTTTTATCATTGTTCACTTTGCCTTGATTTCCACTGCCATTTTTCACAAAATTCTTCAAGTATCCCTGGTTGATTAATCTCTCAATTTCCTCCAGCAACTGTCTGCAATCGTTGGTATTATGACCATGAGCATTGTCGAACAAGCAGAATTTATTTTTACTTTGTCTATTTGGTGGAGTAAACATTGGTTGAGGACGAGCCCAAATATCTTGATCCTTAAAAGTTGCAAAAACTTCTACTGGGCTCGCACTAAGTGGAGTCAATTTAGTTAAGTCTAAGGTGCGAGGTGGCCTACCTCTCTCACTTTTTCTTCCTCCCTGATTTCCCCTGTTAGACTCTTCTGGTTTTTTGATTCTGTTCTCCACTTTGGAAACTTCATTGGCCTTTCTTTTCTTGGCAAATTGGTTGAAAGAATAGGCATCATCTTACCTGATATATTTTTGGGCAATGGTCATGGCTTCCTCCAAAGTGCGAGGTGCATGTCTACATAGGGCTTTGAAGTAATCAGTATGCAAAGTTCCATTTTGCAGGGTTTCTAGTGCCCTGGGTTGATCAAGCTGTGTAACTTTCAGGGCTTCTCTATTGAAACGAGTTACATAGTCTCTCAGGGGCTCTCCTTCTTTCTATGTTATGGCTTCAAGGCATTGCATTCGCTTTTATACTAGTATACTTGTTGCAAATCTTTGCATGAACTGAGTAGTGAGCTGACCAAAATTAGTAATATTTTTTTCTTCTAGGCCATCAAACCACCTAGTGATTGCTCCTTCTAGAGACCCTCTGAAAGCTCTGCACAACACCTCTTCACTTCCAGTCTGCAATTCTACCGTATGTTTGTAATCCATAACATGGGCTCTTGGATCAGTTTCACCACCATATTTTTTCAAGTTTGGGAGTTTAAATTTGTTGGGCATCCTGTATTCTTGTATGGATCTAGTAAAAAGAGATTTTAGAGCTAATTTAAGATTTTTGTCTATGGATTTTTTATTTTTATCATCAGCAATCTCTTCTAAAAACTTTTTAAGGGTATCTTTTATCTCCTCATCCCTCTTCTGGCTAGTTGCTTCTTGACTGGAAGACTCATAGAGAGATTCTCCATCTTTTCTAGCCCTTTTCCTGGATCGTCTCCCTTCCTTGGCTCTATTATTTTGGCTATCTGGATCAGCCCTGTTTAAACGCCATGGATGGCCTTCCCTACTTTGATTTCTGCTGACTGTCTGATCACTTCGTCTTTGGTTGGGATTTTCTTTTTTAGCATTATCCCCAAGTCTGACTATTTTTTATCTTACTCTTTCTCTACTCCTTTCAGCTACATGATCTTGATTTTGTGTTTCTGGTGGTATTTCTTCGAAGTCAAGTCTTCGAGTAAGATCTACTCATGGTACTACTTCAGTATTCACTTGAGTATTGATTGCTGGAGTAGCTTGTGGAGTTTGCAAAGTGCTAAGCAACAATTGTAAAGCGGACACAGCTTCAGGAGTTAGTAAGATAGACTGGTTCCCGCTTTGGACTAGGAATATAGCTCCTAATTATTGTAGCGTGGATGCCACATTAGTATTTGAAGTTCGTCCAGGCAGAGAGACATGAGTCTCGGCATGATTTTCCATCTCTGGGTGGATTTGAGAACTTCTGGGATCTCTAGAAGGATTCTCCTGATTATTATTATCTTCTTATTGAGTCATACTTTTGGATTAAATTATTCTATAGGTCATAATTTGAGAATATTAGGAAAGATTTTTATTAATCGTTCCCCACAGACGGTGAAGCTAATTCCGACTGAGATGGAATTGTTCAATCTTACTTGAGTTGGAGTGTGAGCTGATGCGACCTGTAAGAATAAACAAGAGTCAAGTGGGCTAGGCATGGTGCCTAGCAAAGCCACTCCAATGGTCAAGTTAAATGGTTGACTCAATTTAGAAGATTAAGGACAATGTATTGTATTGCATGTGTATAAGTGTATGTACCTGTGAAGGTTGATTTCTTGAGGTATTTATAGAATACAAGTCCTTCTATGAATCGAGTATGGATTACCTTGACCGGTTTGGATTAGGATGGTGTTTTGTATATTATCAGCTTTCTACTTGAAAACGAACTGAACGGCCTTTATTTGACTTTCTTCTATTAGTTTTTGGGCTTTTAAGTATATTGGATTGGGCCGGGTCCATCTCACTTTATAACCCAGTTCGGTATATTTTGTCCCTTATCATTAGGGTACTAAATTTTCAGAAATTTATATTTTATTTATTTATTTAATTAGTTTTTCAAAAACTATAAATAATACTAGTTTTTTAGGAACTGTATTAATTTATTTAATTCAACAAGAATTTAAAATATAAGTTCTTCAAAAACTATATTTAATGAATTAAAATTAAATAATAATAATAATAATAATGATAATGATAAATTATTATTACAATAATAACTATAAATCATGCAAGATATTATTATGCACATACTGATACCAAAGGTAATTCGTTTAAAATGGCGCAAATGCTTAATTCATGACGCATGTTATCTCTTACTTAATTAGTAAATTTTTGTTATAATCCATGATTGTCACTTAATATAAGCTTTGGCAGGTGATCATTAAATAATCATCACAAACTTATAAAGGAAAAACATGATTATAATATATTAATCATAAATTTGCCTTGTAATTAATTCATTGTAAAACAACGAATTCACTGTATAAAATGCCAAATTCACTGTAATCAATATTAAAATATGTTACTTGTCACGTTGGGCAATGGAACCAAAAAGCAAAACAACAAAACCAACAATAAAGCAAAACGTTTTAAGCCCTCATGAAATGATTGTATTGGCATAGAGAAAAATACAATAAAGTAATGGAATATTTATAAGCTTTGCTATTCATCCCCACGTTAGAGATCTCATTGTTGGCAAAGTCATCAATAGAGCAAAACAACGAAACTAAGTATACCGGAATTACAAATCCAAGTAAAGAGAAAAACAACGAATCCACGTAAATTATAATATGTTATATTAATTACTCAAATAGTTAATTATTTGGTTTCTATTCATATGAATTTACTAAGAAATTTAGAACATCCATCAGTTTAAATTAATTGAAATATACGTACCTCGTGCTAATAATATGTTGTAAATCGGCTTATTAACGCAACATATAAAAGACAATAAAAAGAAATATAAAGCAATAAAGTAAAAAGAGATAGAAAAAAAAATATATATATATATATATATATATATATATATATATATGTCGAGAAAAAAGGGATTTCAAACTCCTTATTATTAGATTAAATTTTAACTTCCTTTATATAGAGGAATAGTTAAAGTTTAGTGTATACAAAATTACTAAAATAGTCTTATATTATAATCTCTCTAAAATATATACTCAAAGATATTTAAGTAATATTCACATATAATAATTTATTCATAACAAAATTTATTATTATTTATTAGATATAATTATCTTTTTTTTTTCTCATGTATATGAGTGTATGTGTTTGTATATTTTGTAAAAATCAATTATTGAAATTTTAATTTATTAATTTATAATTTAATATTCTAAATTCTAAATTTTTATTATTTAATAATATGATAAAAAAATTTTAAAATCATATATATATATATATATATATATATATATATATATATATATATACACACACACACACACCATATTATTAAATTTAGAATAAAACTTATTGAACTAATTAATTAATTAAGCTACTCATTAATTAGACTATTTTAACATTCAATTGATTTCAAATTAATTGAATTTAATTCATCAAATTTGATAAGGT
>CATKHJ010356197.1:0-13901 GCA_949750685.1 Vernicia montana | reverse complement strand
ATAATCTTATCAACTTCAATCTTTTCTCCCCTCCAAACTTGTCATGTATAGGCAAAGCATTGGTCAAGCATTTTGGTTAGTGTACGAGTCGAGTTTCAATCCAAATTTTTGACTTGATCTATCCAAAAGTTAAACTAATTCTAATCGGTCCACAACTTTTTAGAGTGTAAAAGTGAATGGTAAAATCAAAATTTTGGCTTATATTTAATTATTTTATCTATTTGCATTAAAAAATGAGTGGATTTGACATGTCAAATATTTTAGAGGCCCAAATATAATATATTGAAGCTCATAAGTGTCTAATTATTTATTTATTAATGATTTAATTTAATTTAATAATTTTAATTGATGAGTTGGCCTACATTTAATGAAAGGCTGCTAAACTAACTAAGAGGCCCAATAGAATTCTCACATGTTTAAAAAGAGGAATTTCTAGAGGATTCCACCATATTCACCAGTACAGAAGTAAGTGCTCGTCTTAAAAGGAATGTGGAAGAAGTGGGGAAGTGGACCTTAGTGGAATACAACAATTACTAACAAACATTCTCCAAGTGACTATAAAAGGGGAAGAAGGCTACAGTGGCAGGCCCCAACAATTCACTCAATCAAACTAACAAATCAACTTCAATAAATTCAATCAAATCAGCAAATCAACTCAAGTCATTCAAATTCCTCTTAAAGCAAACAACATTTCCTTTTAAAGTAATCATTAGTTCCTCCTATAAACAATCCATTACCCAAGGCAATCTCACATTTTCAAGCATTTTGTTACTGTTTCCTAGGCTTAGTGCCTCTTTCTTTGTACTTACAACCAAAACTTTCTTGTAATTACTCAATTCTTCTAGCAATAAAAGTCTACCATTTTCATAACTTTTCTATTGTTAAAATCTAGCAAAGTTTTTGGACATAACTAGTGGATCTATAGATTTTCAGGTCCCTTTAGACCTTGCATAGTAAATTGTTTAGAAGTCAGAGTGCCTTATATTCCAATCGGTTCAGGTACCTCACACTTGTGGCACGCCCACAATTCACTCGCACACTTAAAGGGCCAAAATATATTCAACATATAATTTTTGGCATACCCAGTGGGACTACTCTCAAAGTTACTACTACTGCCAAGGCAGCCATTGTTTTCTTACAAACTAATTCACTATTGCTTTCAATTGCTTTAAAGCCTCTTACTGCCTACAATTTTCTAAAGATCACTACTGCTTTCAAGTTCTCTACTGCTTTCAATCAGCATCAAGTCACTACTTTTTCAACAATTCTTAAGCATTTTACTGCTTTCAGTCATCTCATTGCAACCTAGGAGCCAGCATCAACATGCCTTCGAAAATAATAATTTTTTTAGAAAAAAATACTGCTACAAGGCCTCAGGACCAGGATAAAGTCGTTACAACAGTAGAGTTTGGAATCAACGTTCTCAATCCTCCTCACAAGAGAGAAACTGCTGCAAATTTCAACTCAAGAGCTCCTTTTATTGGAAGCCACCTCAATGGAAGGCCTAATTGTGCTCATCAATAGTTTTTCGAAACTACCAATGCAGAAACTCATCATTTAGCTTATGAAGCTGAAGGAAATTCAAGTACTCCTTCAGCTCTCAACCTTAGTCATAACCATTAACCTGAGCTAAGAAGAACACCATTTCCTAAACGCAACATCCCTTCACTTGTAGCTATAATCGACATCAACATTATTCGTGATGCAGTACAAAAGCTGTATAGACCTTACCTCAGACAGATTGGCCATCCAAAATTTCACAAACCATATCTTGACTATATTGATAGCGACAATCATTATCCTATATGGTACATGATTCCTAATTTCACCTTATTTTTAGGAGATGATGGCCAATCCACACTGGAGCATATAGCAAGATTCACTATTCAATGTGGGGAGCTAGCCAACTATGACAATTTTTCATGCTATAAGCTGAGACTTTTTCCTAACTCTCTCACAGGGACAACTTTCACTTGGTATTCCAATCTTCCTAGAAATTCTATATGTTCTTAGCAAGATATGGAGAGGTAATTCTATACTCAGTTCTTCAGGATGGAACCGGAGGTTTGCATTGTAGAATTATCAAGGGTCATTCAGAGGGTTGGGGAAAGTACTAACGCTTTCATCAGCATGTTCAAGAAAATGAGAAGCAGATGTAAGATTTTCCTCCCTGAGGTAGAATTTATGAAGATGGCTCAAAGAGGGTTAGACATTGAGCTAAGGAAAAAGTTTCAAGGTATGGAGTTCAGAGATTTCTATGAGCTTGCTGCCAAAGTAGTTGAATATAAAAAGCTCCTCAGAGAAGAGAATCAGAAAATGAAGGTTGCTATGGGATCCTACTATAAGGAAATCAACAACCCTGAGGTGGCTATAGCTAACATTACTAACACTGGTTCTTGCACCTCCCTATACCTAATCCGACCACCTAAGACTTCATAGGCTTGGAAGAAGAAGCAGGCCTCACCCATACAATAGTACAATTTTGATGTGTCGAAGACCAAGGTGATTTTTTTATTTCCTCTCGAAAAAAGATTTTATCTCTTTACCTATTGGACACATCATACCTTAGGAGGAGTTGAAAGGGAAGGATTACTGTAAGTGTCATCATTCTTGGAGCCATAATATTTTAACTGTTGGGGTTTCAAAATGTGATACAGGACTAAATCAATAAGGGGATTCTTAAATTCCCTAAAAAGAATAAGACCATATTGGTAGATGAGGATCCATTTCATACTATGGCTAATGTGAATTCAATAACGTTTGACCTAAGGAAGATGTTTAACCAGTTGAAGCTTGATCCTATGGAGATTGATCCCAAGGAGAAAGTCTATAAGGCATGAATTCCTAAAGCAAGACCTGTGGAAATCAGAAAAAAGAAGCTTCATCAATTCTTATTTCTATCATATAGCAACCAAAGTTCCAGTGGAGTCAACCCAGATTCATTACTCCTCCTGTGATTCAACCTAGTTCTAAGTGGCAGCTAATACGCCACAGAAAATTCCCATAACCACTCTTTTGCACTCAGAAGAGGAGGTCCCAAAGATAGAGTGTAATGCCCCAACTTTCTATTAGTTACATGTGCATAAGAATGTCATGAGCTATGAGCTATATGTGATATGTATGTGATCAAGTTCATAAGGATGTATAAAATGAGATTTGCTTGTTTGCATGTGCTAGATATCTTTCCTATGAGATAATTGACTTCTAAGTGATGTGATGGAATGAGTATATGTTATAAGTGGTATGTGTACTAATATGAATTATATGAGTAGATTAAAGTAAGACATTTTCAAGTAAGATCAAGGAATTGAACTATGACATGGAATAAATTTTAAGTAATTAAATATAAGTAGGTGTTGTAGCACCCCAAATTTCATAAACATATTTTTTTGATCATATATGTGAGTTATAAGTCAAGTAACATGTGAATATGTATGTGCTATGAGTTGTATGATAAGTGTATATAGATTGTATATTGAGATTTGAGCTTAAGAATGGTGATTTTTATAGGTTTTGAAGAGGAAAGCCAGTTCACGGCCGTTACCTCCAAAGTAATGCCCGTGAACTAGCTAGAGAAATGCGTAATTTGGCTTCTGGATTAAATTTACCCTGGTGACTTTCAAAGTCACAATCGTGACTTGATTCAGAAGAGAAAATGAGTGCATTTAATGCTCAACTACCCTAAATGGATAAATATGAGCCAACCACCGAAAATTTCAGCCAAAATACCTTTATTTCTTCATTTTCTTCACCTTTGTTTTTTCTTTTTCATCTCTAACACAAATCTTACAAAAATTCTTCAGGAAAACTAAAATTAAATCTTTTGATTGAAAGATTTCTCATCTAGATCAAAAGAGAAATAAGAGTTCTTTAAGATTTCTTTGTTAATTTTAAGTTAAGTTTGAATATTTATTGAGTTGTAAGTCAAGTTTTGAGTTGGGATTTGATGAGTAAGTGCATGTATAGTTGATTTATTAACTTAATTTAGCTTGAATTAATTTTCTATTACATGATTGATAATAAGATGATAGTTAAGATACATTTAGAATTATGTATGGATTTAAGTTGAAGTCCAACTATATGATGAAGTTATTATAATTGCAAGTTAAGATTAAGTGTTAAATGAGTTCATTTATATATAATATGTGATTGTAGAAGCTAGAGAAAATCAAGAGGGAAATGAAGGACACAATGAAAATCATTCTTTTTGCTTGATGTGAAGAAGAAATTTGAAAGAATAGAAGTATTGTAAATGTGAGTGAATAATATACTATTATATTTGTATAACCATAAATTTCCCAATATTTAATTTCTTGTTATGAACTCCTAAATTGCTAATGATGATTTTTTCTTGTTATTATCCAATTATTATTGAATTCAATGCTCATTGTTGACCATATTATGATCCCATTTGCAAGTATAATGCTATTGTATCATGAAACCAAGTATGTCATTTATTGTTATTGATAATTCCTATAACCAAATGACTAAGAACCTTAAGCAGAAATCCTCTAGCTGATGTGGAGTAAAATATTAGACATTGTGCACAGTGTACCTATTGATAAGGTATAATATCAAAACTCTTGCCTAGGAAGAATATAAAGACCTAGCCATGGGACCTGATCAGTCTCGTGCAAGACCAATGATTGAGCATGCGTCAAAATATAATCTCTGCTCAAGTTTGAGTGAACAACATGCATCACAACATAGCCTCTGCTCTAAGTGAAAGTAAAGACCTAATTTCTGCTTAAGTCTAATCATTCATTAATGTCAAACTCTTTGTATATCTTGACATGTTTATTGTAAGCCATGAATCCTCTTTATGAAATTTTTTGTATCCTAACCTTATAAATATGGTAGTATAATATTTACTCACTGAGATTTCTCATAGTTGTTGTTGATATGTTTTTCAAGAGAGTAGAAGACATTTCAAGGTGATACTCAAGTTTCTCTTTCATCACTTGAGGGCCTTAAATCAAAGTAAAGTTTCTTTTGATTATGTATATGGAAGTCAAATCTAGAGCTCCATAGTTGTAATTGGTTTTGACTATTTTGTTGTATATAGACAATTAAGAACAATAATTATGTATTAAGAATGTTAATTATTAGTGATAATATGGATATAAAAAGCTCTTAAGTTTAGTGATACTGGAATATTGAACATTTTATGTGGTGTGATTGATTGATAGGAGTATTACGACAATTGAGGTTACCATTTGTAGTGAGCTTATAAGATGGATTTTGGAGGTGCCTTTTTAATGCAGGTTTTGATCTTGGGGGAGATGTTATGGTTGCAGTTGTTATGCTATCAATTTGAATTGGACTATTAGTAAGTAAGGATTTTACGGGTTTTTGGTAGCATTGCGCTCACCCATACCCTAAGACCGTTGCGATTCAAAAAGTTGAGTTGTGACACAGAGAGCCGCGAAAAGATGAAGGCATTGGAGCCGCTTCAGTAGCAAGCTCACGTTGTTCGAAAACTTAAAAGCAAGATTAGCAAGAAAACTACTGAGGATTTGGAATTAGTCTACAAGAAATTTAGTCTTTTGTGACAAATGAAATTTTGTCACAAAAAGTACATATATCGTGACAAAATGAAATCATGTCACGTTAGATACAATAAATCGATAACATAGTGACAAAAAAATTTTGGCAAACAATTATATCATAATAAGAGATAATATAGTGACAAAAAAAAATTTATCAAACAATTTTGTCATAATAAGAGATTATGTAATGATAAAAACTATTACGTCATAATATTTTGTCACAAAATTTTAGTGCCAAAAATTTGGTGCCAATATAAATTTTATATTCTGAAAAAATATTTTGTCACAATAAATAATATTTATTTTTACAAATAATATTTGTCATAATATGTAATGAGATTATAACAATAGTGACACAACATTTTGTCAACATAAGTTATATTTATTGTGACTAAATATTTTGTTAATAATAGACAATATTTATTGTTATAAATTAAATTTATCATAATATGTAGTGAGATTATAACAATAGTGACATAACATTTTGTCAATATAAGTGACATTTATTGTAACTAAATATTTTGTCAACAACAAATAATATTTATTATTACAAACAAATTTTATCATAATATATGATGAGCTTGTAGCAGTAATTATGAAATAATTTTTCAACATAAGTATTATTTATTTTGACAAAATATTTTGTCCCCGTGGACAATTATTATTATTATAAGAAATTTTAGCATTAATTATGTATAATTAAAGTGTAGTAATAATGAAATAATATATTAGTCAACATAAATTCTATTTTATTGTGAAAAAAAATTATCTAAAAAATACATAAAAATAAAATAGATCATATATATAAGAAAAATAATACATCATAGTTTACTTAAAAAAAATTCTAAAAACAATTTACTGTTAATACAAATTATAACATGTGAACTTATAATTCACAAATAATTAATTTCAAAATATGATTATCATAAACTTATAATTACTTTGTTAGATTTTCAAATTTAAACCACAAAATAAATAAAATTAATATCAAAATTTACTTAATTTTAATAAAAAAAAAAAAGCAAACAAAAAATACATTAAATAAAACACAAAAATCTTGTAAAAATAAATATTTTTATACAATTAAGTCTCCTTCCATTGTCTAATATTTTTTCATCTTCAAAGCTCTAAAACGATAAACATAGCTAATATCACAAAAAAGAATTATGATGTTGAAAAAATAGTCCTACAAATACAAATTAAAAAATACAAACAAATTAGTATATATATTATGTCACTTATCAATAACTAAAATTAGATGTCTGAATATTAGTTACCTAAAAATATGACATGAATTAATTTTTTCAAGTAACATATAAGCACGATATTAAAATTCATCATCATCATCCTCAACATTATTACCGTCAGCATCATCTCAGTCATCAGTATCATCATCACAATAGTCAATAATAGTATCATCTTTTCATCAATAGGATCATCATTAACAATGTTGTAATACCCTAAGTAAACTTAAGCTAAAAAAAACTAGTGACATTGCTAGATTAAGTAAAATTAAGGTACTAGTTAAATTATAAAATTTTTTAAGGTGATGGTTTTAATATATACACTACATTGAATTGAAATTTAACTATGTGTAATCATAGGAATTATAAAATTTTAAATGCAATTGGCATGATTAGAGAATTTACATTTTAGTTTTTCTTAAATAAAAGACTTGAATGAGAGGGAAACAAAATTTATAACTAATTAAACCATGTATTATGTGAAGTAAAATTTATGAGTATGAAAAATTGAAATGTTGGGCTAAAACCCAACCAAAGGGTCGGCCATATTAATTTAAGTAATGTGACAATTTATTTTGTTCTAAGTAAAGGATGGAGAGGAGGAAGATAGGAATTTGGTGGACCTCACGTTTCTTTAAGTCAAAATTATTACATAAGCCAACAATTTTCTAAAATGAAAAATTGAATTTACTATCATGAAAATTTTCCAAGCTTATCCATTTATTAATGAATATTAGAAATTCAAAAAATATAACTAATAATCATAACCATTGGATCAACTTCTTTCAATCTTCACCATCCATCTTAAATGATGATAATATAAAAACTAGAATTTTCTCATCTTCCTTTCACATTTCTCACCAACCAACAAAAATTAGAAGACAACTCCCTCACTTTCTCTAAAACCATTCGGCCACTACCTTTCTTCTCCACCAAATCAAGAAATTTCAAGGTAAATTACTACATCCTAACTCTATTTTTCATTTCTAGCTTAAATATGAGTTAATATTCCTTGATATTTATGAATTCTTTTCCTTCTTTCTTCTTGTTGTGGTCGGCCATAGTGAAGATAGGAGTGGGGAACCTTTTTATGCTTGAATTGGATGATAGTTGAGATGGTGAAGTGTAGGAATCATGGTTGAATAGATGAAATTGTAGAAAAAACCAACGAAGTAAAAAGTGGAGAGAAATCTCCATATGGTTCGGCCTAGAGAGAGATTGAAGTTGATTGATGGAATTCATGATTTTAATAATGAATTATACTCCTTAATATGTCAATTGAATAATCCTAGAGTCAATTTAAGGATTGGTTAAGAAATTGTGAATTTCTTATTTCTTATGGTTAGGTAAATTAGGAGTTTTTCCTCTATATCAAATTAAATGGAATTGATAAAGGAAAAGTAATTTAATTAGCTTCAATTGAATAGATTGAACTTTAATTTAGAGAATTGAAATAAGAAATTTGGGAAACCCTTACCTAGGGTTCGACCAAGGGAACATTGAAAACATAGGATAGACTTTGATGCAATTAGTGCTTGAATTATGCTTAATTAGACTTCAATTGAATGTATGTGGAACTAATTGAGAATTTAAGGAAGAGAAACTAATTTTCCCCTATGCTAGGTTCGGTCTACTTAGGGAATTGGCAATCAAAGTTATAAAATTTTGATTGGTTAAAGAAATAAACTCATTTGAATGTTAATTAGATGAATTGATGATCAATTTGAGGAATTGAAAAAAAAAATAAGTAATTTTTCCCAAACTTGAACCTTTAATCATAATTAAAGTATTCATATGATTGAATTTATTGAAATGGATTTAAATATATGTTAATTGTAAAGTAAAGTAATCAAAAGTAAGTAATTTAGTAACATCAATTTTCCTAATGATAAAGTATTAGTCAATATAACAAAGTTCCCAAATTAGGAACATGATAGTTAATCTTACAAGCCTTTATGAATTGCTTACAACGTGTATTAACCAAATGGAAAGATTAATTAAAAATGAATGATAGTCATAGAGGGGAATTACCTTAAAAGAATTCAGCCGTAATGGCCATATTGCTATTTTAGCAAGATTGAATTAATGTTACTTACTTGAATGATATTGTTAGTGATTGAATTGATAATAATATGATTGTGTTAGTAGTTAACTAGGAATTTAAGGAGGATTAAGAAGTAATAAATAATAAGTAAAAGTCATCGTTTCTAATATGACACGAGTTAATATGTGGATTATAGAATCAAAAGACAAAGGAAAAGATAAAGTGAACTCTCTGGAGTGCCAAGATAATTCCTTTTGTCTTTTTAAAGGCGGATAGTAGCTAAGGAGTCTAAGGTGAGTATTTCATAATATTCTATGTAATAATTCTTTGTCGAGAACACTATAATATTGAAACTTTCATAATTGCTCAATTGATGAATAACCAATTGTTACCTAAACTCGAAATGCTTCATTGACTATTGTAAGTACTAAAAGGCCTTCGGCCTGTTCCAAGCCAAATGTGCTCTTTTATTGAATATGTTATTGATAGTAACGATTGTGCTATCTTGAACCAAATTGTATAATATGAACTTTATAAATACTGTAAAGAAGAAATCCCCATCTGATGTGGGGTTTACATCAAATCTTGTGCACATGGTAAGCTTACGGATAGGGCAAGTGTATCCGAACCCTAGCTAGGAAGGGTGGTCTTAGCCATAAGACCTGATCAGTCTTATGTTACTGTTTATATGAGTAAGCGAAGCTTAAGACGCCACTCTCAGTTATATGTGGGAGACACTCCATCTCCAAGCCTTTGATTTCTGCTAAATATTAATGTTTAGCCTATATTTTGATCCCAATTCTAAATATTATTGCAAGTGGTCTCATTTTTCAAACTTGATTCTTACAATTACATTGTTGAAATTTAAACTGTACCTTTAACCGCTTTTAGTATTATATTATTATTTACTCATTGAGTTTGTCTCATACTTTAGTTGTTTAATATTTTTAGGTACACTAGAGGAGTCAACAAGGTAATTCTCAAGTTCTGATGATTCACTTGGGAATGCCCTATTGCAGTGTTTGTGTATATTTTTGCTATCCTTAAAAGTATGTAATACTGGAAGTTTATTAGAGCTCTATAGTCATATCGGATTTAGTACTATTAATGTTGTATTTAATAATTGTGTGATTTGTAACTATCTAAATCTCTTGGCATAAGTACGGATTGAATGCCAGAATGTATGCATATATGAAACAATATATCTTAGATGTATAACTACAGTATATCTTGTATATATTAAACTGATATTTAGGTTATGATTCTGGGTATTGATTGCTAATCTTATAGTGTAAATTTCTATTGTTATAATGGGTTCTATGGGTTTAGGTGATTTTAAGTCTCCTTATGCCCTAGGACTGTCACACTTCAAAAGTGGGATGTGACAGAGTGGTATCAGAGCATAAGTTTATTCTAGTATAGACTATAAACATATGTGTAAAAATAAATTTAAGTAGGATGTACCATAGAGCATAGGATTCCTCATTATCTTTGAAGTTTATCGTTAAGATAGATCTGCGTTATGATATATGCATATATTTGCATAACTCTGTCAAATTGTCATATACATATAAATATAATGTGAAATTGAATGCTACTGTATAACTACTTATAAGTATTGTTATTGTGTTATATAATTGTGATGTATAGATGCCACCAAAAAGGAAACGTCCACTGGATAGAGACATGCTTGATTCTCATTCTAGTTCCGGAGAGAGAGACTGTAATATGGATCCGATGGAAGAAGAGCCACAATGGGCGATAGATTTGAAATTAAGAGTGAGACATTTAGAAGAAGAATAAGTGGCTTACAGAAAAGAGAATATGGATCCAAAAAGATAAAATTTGGCTTTATAGAGAAGATACCATAAAGTGAAAGGTGATATGTTGTGGCTCAGAAGACAGTATGAAAGATGGTGGGCGACAACTATGGGAGGTTCCAGTAAGATATCTAGACCTTCACCATATGTATGCATGGTTTGTGGGAGAGAGAGTCATACTACTGAAGACTGTTCTACTAGGACTCAGTTTACTCCTTTGACTTTAAGATCTACTACTAATGGTTTTTGAGGAGTTGTTAGGAGTGGTGTTGATCCAAATAGACATGATCGAGATATGGGAGGTGTTACAGCTCCGTAGAGTGAGAGGCGTAAGATATAATATATGTATATAGATGTGTATATAGATGTATGGAATAATAGTAGGTGTAGATACTAACTAAGTAGTAAGTTGTTAGATATGTGTTTGGTAAGCAGAGAAAAAAATATATGTATAATTAAGAGTGAAATACTATAAATGAAAAGTACTGATGTAAATAGAGTAGGTTAATTATGGGCTAACTAGTAATACCATGAGATCTTTTGTAGTGTAAACTCATGGTTGTTGTAATACCCAAGGTTTTCATAGCTCATTAGAGTTACGATAATGCCAGAGAATATAAAATTTATGGATAGTACGATAAAAAAATGATAATGGAAATAAAACGGGATATTTGTATGTTAAGTGCATTGTTTGTTTATTTTGCAATGTGTATGTGTTTATATATATATATTTATTGAATTAATTAAGGTAATGTGACTATTTTATTGAATTAATTAAGGTAATGTGACTATGTTTTGAAGTTGTAATGATATGGAAAGGTAGAAATTAAAATTTCAAGTGAAAGGAAAGAAAGAAAGTTACGAAAAAATTTTAAGTTCGAAAAATGTGCTCGGGTGGGCTTGTTAATGGGCTTTTGGACTCAAGGCCCAAGCCCATGGTATGGCCGGCCCCTTTAGAGCTCACAAGATGGTGGAGCTTAACTATACTAAGGTTAAAATAAGTTAACTAAGGTTAAGGTGGAGTTTGGTTAGGTTAGACAATTTTGGTGTAGTAGCCATTAATGTTGACTTTGTCACACTTCCAAAATTTTGGTTAACTCATCTTCCCATCACCAAGTCCAAGTTCATTTTCTATCATCATTTCCATGCTAAGTCACCATCCACCTAAGGGCAATCCTCACTATCCATCTTGATTGATCATAGCCATCCATCTTGAATGAATCAAAGCCATTGAGATTATGTGATTGAATCATCACCCTTAAAATTCATTTGCATATAAATTGAAAAATTGTTTATTCTCTTCATTTTTAACTTAGCACCAAAAATATATTTTCACAAAAAACTAAAAGCTCTCAACTTATTCTTTAACTTAGAACACCAAATCAAAGCATCTCAAGGTAAGGATTTGTGCTTATTAAGTTATTTCTTCATTTCTAACTTAAGCTTGATGAGTTAGTAGCAAATATATACTTTTCTTTTGATTTTTATGGTTCAATTTTATTAAGGAAATTCATGGGAAAGTTAAATTAAATATGTTATTGATGGAATATGAGAATTGGAGTTAAATATTTGAGATTGAGCATGTGAAAATTAAGCTAGGGAAGCATAAAACCCAAGTTGGAAAATTCCAACATAGGGTTCTGCCAAGTTTGGTTCTTGGAGGGTAAAGTGTTCTAAAATTATTTTAATGATATTTAAGATTATTTGGGTGTGGAAAAGTGGTTTGGAAGTGTCAAATTGAATTATGGGGATTTTATACAAAATATGAAATTTTGGAGGCATAATCCAAGTTAAAAGGGAAGTGTATGATTTAATGATTGTTTTTTATGTTTAATTGATGCTATAGGTTTATAATCATGTTAATTTCATTATTCAAAGATCAATTTAATAATTAATTGAGAAATTATAGGTTTTCCCCAAATTACCTTAATATGGCAAAAATTAGGGTTTTCATAAATTAAAGTGATTTCCTTTCAATTGATTGATGGGTATTGATTGTTTAAATGTTAATTTGATGAATCTATGTTCAATTTAAAATTTGAATAGGAAATTGATAGTTTTCCCAAATTTTAGAGTTCTTAAGTCAAATTGGGAATTTTGAGAATTTAGCATGAATTTTTGAAATTGATTGGTCAATTGAGTTTAGATATAATACAATTTAATGTTTGTAAAATCAATTTTAGAATTTGTTGAATGGAAATAATTTTTCCCAATTTAATGGATTAGGACCATTTAGGAATTTTAAATTTAGAAGTGCAATGGTACTATTAAATGATAGAAAAATGATTTGTTTTATTCCAATTGAGGAATATGAGATTTAATTATGAAATTGGAAATGAAAAAGAATTAAATTTTTGATGGGGTATTCGGCCAACATGGGGTTTTTGAATTTAAAATGTTTATTGTTGTTAATGTATTCATATGTGGTGTTGTTTAATGTGTTTGAGTATATATTGATGGTTAATAATAGGAAAAAGATAATAAAGTTGAGTTAGGATGTGGATGGATGTAATAAAGGAATAGTGAGTAATGATGCATTTGTATTGTGTGTTTGTAGAATCTAAAGGTAAAGGTATTATTCAAAATACCGAGGAGTCTCATTTTATGATTCGTTGAATATTTCAAAATAGGTGCTAAAGAATAGAAGGTGAGTACTTAATAATATTATACGTTTGTGCCTTAAATATGAGTATTTATGTTCATTCATTTCCTATTTGAAATGCATTGTAATTCTTTGACAAACATTATTTGCCTTATTGATTATTGAGCCAATTTGAGAAAAACATTTACTTATAGCATTTGGCCAAATGAGCTTATATTGCTATTGTCTTATAATGTGACCAATGATAAGAATTTAATTGTTATTGATGTATTATCTATTGAATCACTTCATGGATAGAAAAGATAAATTGTTATAATGATACCATGATAAGCAGAATATCCCTCTGATGTGGGGCAATACATCGGACCTTGTGCACAATGGTAATGGGACTCGCGGATAGGGTAAGATTATCCAAATCTTAGTTGTGAAGGGTTTAAGGTCCCCAGTACGTATGACCTGATAAGTTGTATGTGTAACTAGGTATGTGGGAGTGAGCAAGGTGTAGGCCGCCACTCGATTGTTTATAAGGGAAACACACCGTTTCCGAGAATTGAACTATTTCTACTAAAGATATAATATTTGTTGTAAATGTGAAAGTTGTTCCATAAGGATAATTTTGATTAATATCGCTTTATTGTTAAA
>CATKHJ010356178.1:0-14567 GCA_949750685.1 Vernicia montana | reverse complement strand
TTCTTACCTTAGAAAGTCTTAGTTTGCTATTCTTAGATGATGAACAAGTTGAAAGGTTTTGTGTTTGGTGAGAGTTGTTTTTCTTTTCCTTTCTTTGGTACACGGTTCAAATGATGAGAAAGAGTAAAAATTTTGATTATAACTAATTGACTTGAATGGTAATGATCTTAATCCTACCAATCCAATGGCTATAGTTTAATCAAAATAAATGGTCAAGATTTAATCAATATAGATGGCCATGATCTTCCTTAGGTGGATGGTGACTATGCATATGTGATGATGGAGTGTATAAAGTAAAAAATGAATTTGGTCCTTAATGTAGAGAAAGTAAGTGTTCAAATGGTTTAAGTAATTGACTTTTAGTCAACTTTGGTATTTTATAAGACAAAACCTTAGCCAACTCCAACTTTTCCACCATCTAACTCTAGTTAACTATCCTTAACCTTAGTAAGGTTAACTTCTATGAATTTATGGGCATTTGTGGGCCGGCCATGGTTGGGTTTGGCTTTGAAATCTAAAAGCCCATTAACAAGTCTACTCGAGCAAAATTTACGATCGTAAAATTTTTCATAACTTTCTTTCTTTCCTTTCATTTAACATTTTAAATTCCTATATTGCCATATCATCATATACCCTTAAATATTGATACATTACTCTTTTCAATTTAATTAACATATGAAAAATACATACACATAGTAAAATACCCAAACAATGCACTTAACATACAAAACATACAAATGTCTCATTTTACTCTCATTGTCATTCCTATAATATACGATGTATAAAATTTATATTTTATATTATTTTCATAACTCTAATGAGCTATGGAAACCTTGGGTATTTCAGAAATGATATATGAGAATAATTTGATAATTAATATTCTTTTCCTAAGAATTAATGTCATTCCTTACAGTAATACGACCATTGATAAACCATTTAGCCTTGAACACCATAAGTACCATCTATATGTTTCATGTATTATATTTAGTAACCTTTTTCATCAAAATTTTGTAATACCCCAGATGTCTGTAAGTTATCAAAGACCTAAATATAGCATGGAACTAAGTAGAATAAGGGAATTAAGATGGAAACTAGGAAGTTAGGAACCGAAACCCTAAAAAGGGTACGGGTTCGGAAATCAAGGCTTTAAGTGTGAGTTGGCGGATTCCGACCTCAGAAAGGATTCCTAGCTTTTATTCAGAGAATTTAAGTACAAATGAGGACATTATAAATGATGAAACTCAAAAACTAGATTGGAGATGACCATAGAAATACCTAAATGAAATTGGTACGCTAAGCGCGGAACCGATCGATTTTGATTCTGCGATTATTTTCCAAATTTTGATTTAGGAAAGTTTGAGGAAGTAACAAATGAATAGAATGTTAGAAATCTAAAAATTAGATTGAAAATATTAATATAAAATAATTATGTAATTTAGGTTAAATAAAACTTAGAAAATGACAATTTAATGATTAATGGTATATATATAATCATTAGGTTGGACTTTTGGTTAATTAAAAAGAAAAAATATATATATAAAATACATTAAAAATGAGGAGGAGGCTGCTGGATTATGAGGAGAGAGAGATGAGTGGTAGGGATTAATTCTCCAATTAATTGAAGAAAAATAAAGGAAAAAGAAAAAGAAATTAAGAAAGAGCTAGGAAGCTTCCTATTGGTATAAGAGAGAGAAATTCATCTTCATCTTCATTTTATGCTCTCTTTTTTTTCATTAACTAAAGAAAGAAAGAAGAAGAAGAGGAAAAAGGGAGATAGGCTACGGGAAAAACAAGAAAAGATAGGAAGACTATAAGGTAAAGATTAGTTTGATTTTTGTTTACTTAGTTGTCTTAAGTGATATACTTGTATTGTTTGAGTTCTTCCTTCTTTTCCCTTGTGTATATGCTTTGGTTTGATATGAGAATGATTATTTGAAGTATGTAGTTGTTTCCCTTTTCTGTCCCCTACGAGAGTCGCGGTCGCAATTCTCATATTGCGGTCGCAATATATATGTCGCGGTCGCTACTTACTACTGTTTATATGACTATTCATTTCTCATATTGCGAGCGCTACGGTATATCGTAGTCGCATTTCCCTTTAAGCCAATTTGCCAAAATCAGGCAGAAGAGTTCGCGGCCTGAGTCGCGCCCACTTTCGTGGTCGCGAATCCAAGGTTGCGGTTGCGACTTTGGCTCTGCAACACCACTTTGTGAAATTCAAACCTTTAAGTCAATATCTCAATTCTAGTCAGTCTAATACATCAATACACATGTAAGAACACTAGTAACTCATTCATATCATCAATTAGAAACTAATACATGAATGTTCGGGGTATTACATCATACTACAATGGCCCCAAAGAAGGACAAGAATTCCTACCAAAATATCATATCTGATTTGGAAAATGCTTGGGGGAATGTCGCCTCTACTTTGACAACTATAGATTTGAGCGGGTTTACTGAGAATCTGGAAGATCAAGAGAAATTCGCAATGGATTTCCCAAAATCTTATGATAGAATTTTTGTTAGTCCTAGCATCCCCAATACTGCTGAGATGACTAAGGATAATGATCATATTATCTTCTTTTATCACCAATTTGAAGCTGGTTTAAGGTTTCCTCCATCTCTCTTTTTGGTGGAATGCTTTAATTATTTCTGTATCAACCCAATGATGCTTTCACCGAACTCAATTCAAGACCTGCATCAATTCGAGGTGATCTGCAAAGCTTTGGGTCTTTGTCCTACTACAAGAATGTTTCAATGCTCCTTTAAATTCATTCGCTCAGGCGACAGGCGAGTATGGTGCACGGGTTTGAAGCCTGGATGAAATCTCTTTGTTAATAATTCTAATAAAGTGAACAATTGGCATACAAAGTTCGCCATAATAGTGGTTAAAGAACAATTCTAAGGCGGTGAGGGCTTCGGCTTCCAAGGAGATCTCCAAGTTTCTGTTATTTATGGCCTCTCGGATATCCCTATAAATCTGCTGCCTGAAGAAATTATCGCAATGGAGACACTCATAAAGGACAACTGTTCTTATGATATGGGGAAGCTTGACTTCGCTTCTCGAATTAAGGATACCCGAGGTAAGACTATGCACCTCATCATTAAGGATATTAGGGGTGAGTTTTCACCTCTTCCTGACTTTTTCTTCTTAAATTCACTTTTAATAATTTTACGTTCTTGTTTTTGCAGTTTGGCTCACTAATAAAGACAACACATACAAGAAAATTCATGACTTGTCAAGAGACCTAACCCCTCTACCTTATAACGAAGCTTCCTTCCTCCCTCTTTTGGTGGAGTGAACAAGAAAACTTCGATCTTCCACCGCTGCTGACTGGGGCGATGAGTCATCTATGGGGGAGAAAAGAAATGCATCTTCTCCCCAGATCAAGCTTATTCCCAAGAAAAAAAGAAGATTGGTGAAAATAGCAGCCGCTAGTTTTTCAAGAAAAGCGACTTTTGAGGCTACTCTGGTTGCCAAGTCAGTAATCGAGGCTACTTCGGTAGCGAGGCCAGTGGACGATGTGGCTCCAATTGCCGAAACCACTTTGGCCCTTGCGACCACTCTACCTCAAGATCCACCCATTACTGTTTTGGATTCCAGTGATGGCGAGGATGGGCTTCCAGTTTTTGAACTTATCCGTAAATCTGCAGGTGACTCTTCTTCCTCTTCTGAGTGGACTACTTTTGATCCTTTCAGAAAGTAGTTTGTTAATAGTGATATCTTTGATTTGATAGTTGAACGAGTTCGCCAAAGGGTGCCACCTCATCTAATTGTTGACGAGGTTTGGAGTTTGGAAACCGCCCTGATCAGCGAGCCTGTTGATGCTGTCGATCTGGCCCCTGAGCTAGATATTTTTTTGTTCGTAGTGAGACTTCTCAAATATTCCACTGTGATGAACTCTTCAATTTAGCAGATTTTTTATTTTGCTACCTGTTTTCTATTTATGTACTACCTTTTTGTTTTGTGCTAATTTTCCACTTCTCTTTTCTCAGCGATTGAGAGTTCGGATCGACTGCCCCTAGCAGCGACTCGTTTAGTCCTTCCTTCTCAAACTGTCTCTATAGAAGACTTCATGGATAAAATGGAACGAGCTGACCACTTCGTTCCTTTCGCAGTTCCCATTTCCAACCCCAATTTACTTTTTGAAACTGTTATAGATTATGTAATACCTTCTTCGGTAGTTGATGAGGAAGGAGGGGAAGGTGTGGTGGCTATAAGGGATCCTGTGATTGGTGAAATCCCTAGTGATGTAGAAACTGAAGTCGTCTTGGGACCTGAGGATGATGGAAATGAAACAAGGGAGTCTGTCCCTCAAACTGACCGTGTGCCCATATCACCCCGAGGTGAATTTTTGAATGAGGGTACTTCGTCTGTTCCTGAGTGAGTCGAGCTTAAAGTCCCCTTGACTTTAGAGCCTATTTTTCCTGAAAAGCTTTTACTAGACTCAGAGTTGACTCTGGATGAGGTATATCTTTTTTTATTTTTTTATCCTCATCTCTTTTTCTTTTCTCTCCTTTTTTTTTAAATCATTTTTCTTTGCCTTTCAGTTGACAAGGCTCAACAAGAAATTTAAAAAGAAGCTGACTGAATTCGCTCGGTATCGATCTGTGATACGATGGTCCTTCTCTTCCAATCAAGATATAATAAACAAGCAAAATGTTGCCATCTCGTCCTTTCGCTCTTCCAGTCAAGAGGTGGCAGAGAAGCTAAATTTTAAATTTTGAACTCGCCTCCTTGAGAGCTACTTTGGAGGAGGAGAAAAAGAAGCAAATGGAGCTAAGTGAGCTGGAAAACTTGCAAGCTGAGGCAAAGAGACTGGTAGGGGAGAAAGACCACTACAAAGGTCTTTTTACTCAAAAATCCGACGACTTAGAACGATTATCAGTAAATTTGAATGCTAAGTTATCAGAATTTGAAGCTGATATAAAGGGCAAGGATTCAGAGCTTTTGGATCGTCAGAAGGTTATAGAGGAGCTCCGATATGAAGCTGAGAAGCTAAAAGTTGAGATGTTTGATCTCAGGGAGCAAGCCAAGGACTATCCCAAACTAATGAAGAATTTCGAAGTCACTGAGAAACAAATCGACGATCTTAAGGACAAGCTTAACAGTTTCGAGTGTCTTCGCAAGAAGGATGAAGAGGAGAAGGCTACTATTATTCGCGATTTCTTAGCTTCTTCTGAATATAAACGTCGGTTAGATTTGGATTATGGGGCAAGAGCTATAACTTGCTATAATATGGCCATTGAAGCCTGTGCTGCTAAATTTCCTGAGCTCCTTGCTTATGTACCGAAGTGAGTGTTCGTTTCTTCCAACTCTGCTTCGTCTCCGGCTTCATCCAATTCAATTCGTCCTGCTTCTGCTTCGACTCCTCCAGCCGCCCTAAATTCTCAACAGCATCCTCCTGCCTCATGATATTTTTTTGTCCTTTTTTTTTTATATATTTATTTTGTAATTAATTCAGCAATTAATACAATTTTATATTTTTCGTTTACTACTTTGTACATATATCTTTATGTAGCTTAGTTTATTTACTTGAAATATACTTAGTCTTCTTGCTCTTTCTATTATCATTGAACTGGGCAGTTGTTTTCTTTCTTTATGCTTAGTATTTGACTTGTTCGTTTCCTCAACATGCCAAACTGTCGAATTAGGATTATTGCTCTCTCAACAGAAAGTCACTTTGCATTCGTTTGCTGGGTCTTTTTACTTAAATTTTTATTTCTTCAATAGAAATTTTGTTATGCTAGGATTACTGTTTTTTCTTTTTTCTCAAAGAGTCACTTCGTGTTTGTCCATTTTGTCTTAGATTAGGCGCTTTACTCTTTCAGCAGAGAGTTACCTTGCAGACTTCCACTTCGCTTTTTGCCTCGCGGACTTCCTCCTAGCCTTTCCTAGGTTTTTCTGCCTTACGGACTTTCACCTAGCTTTTCCTAGGTCTTTCACTCTCTCAACAGAGAGTTGCCTCGCGGACTTTCGCCTAACCTTTCTTAGGTCTTTCTGCCTCGCGAAATTTTGCCTAGCCTTTCCTAGGTCTTTAATTCTCTCAACAGAGAATTGTTTTTAGGATTTTTTGTCTTCGATTTTCACCACTTTAGAGAATTATAGTTTTGGAAGAAAAATTAATTTTATTAATAGAACTTCTTGAGATGTTAAATATTCCAAGTATGTGGAACTTCGTCATCTTGCATTGTTACAAGTTTATAAGTAGCTGGTCCTATCACTTTTCTAATTTTGAAGGCCCTTCCCATTTAGGTGCTAACTTGTCTATTCCTTGTCTTCTACCTGTAGCTTCGAGATTCCTCATGACTAGCTCTTTTTTTTTTGAATTCTCAAATTTTCACTTTCTGATTAAAATAACTTGCAGCTCGCTGTTTATAAGCAGCCATCCTAATACTTGCTTTTTCTTGAAGCTCTTCTAAGAGATTTAGGTCCAGTCTTCTTGCTTCATTGTTAACTTCACAATTGGTGAAATGGATCCTTTCACTAGGCAGACCCATATCGACTGGAATAATGGCCTCACTACCATATGTTAGACTAAAAGGTGTCTCTCCTATGGGCTGTCTTGGAGTAATTTAGTATGCCCATAGAACATGATGAAGCTCATCTACCTAACTTTGCCCATACGAATCTAGCCTTCTTTTTAATCCTTGGAGGATTGTTCGATTGGTCACTTCGGTCTATCCATTCGACTGGGGATGGGCTACTGAGGAGAAGTGTTGTTTTATATTAAGTTATGAACAGAAGGCCCTTATTTTAGCATTGTCGAACTGCTTGCTATTGTCACTGACAAGCTAGTATGGTATTTCAAACCTACAAATGATGTTTTTCCATAAAAAGTTAATCACCTTCTCATCTATTATTGTTGTGAGTGGTTCTACCTCTACCCATTTAGTGAAATACTCGACTGCTACAAGAAGGAATTTTCTTTGTCCTAAGGCTATTAGGAAGGGTCCTATTATGTCCATACCCCGTTTTGCAAAAGGCCATGGGGCAGTAATTTGCATCTGTTCTGCTGTAGGAATATGTCTTCCTCGTTCAAATTTTTGGCAGGAGGGGCATTTTCTGATGAAGGCAATAGCTTCCTCCTTCATTCTAGGCCAAAGTAACCTTGACGAACTATTTTGGTGGCTAACATTTTCCACTAACGTGCATCCCACAACATCCCTCATGTATCTCCCTTAAGACATATTCTGCTTCGCTTGATTTTAGGCATCTCAGCCATGGGAGAGAGTATGCTCATTTATAAAGTACGTCATTATGAAGAGAGAAGTGAGCACTTCGGTGTTTTACTTTTTTGGCTTCTTTTGGGTCTTGTGGCAATTCTTCTTTCTCTAAGTAGACTTTAATCGGGTCAAACCATGTTGGTTCTTCATTTAATTCCATCACTTCTTCCCCTTCTTGAATGCTTTGATATCCCAAAGTCCTTATAAAGATATTTTGTGGCAGTTCGATTGGGTGCGTTGCTGCAAGTTTGGAGAGGCCATCTGCTCTATTATTCTTGTTTCTTGGGATTTTGTAAAACTGCAGCTTAACCCCCCCCCTGTCAACCATCTTCTGGATTATCTCTTTGGTTTTTTGTAGGTATTTGATCATGGTGGGCTCCTTGGCTTCGAACTCTTTCTCTATATGTCTGACAACGAGATGAGAATCACTGTGAACTTTGAGTGATGTCAGTCGAAGGTAGTCTGCGAACATTAGCCCTTGGATTATTACCTTATATTCTGCAATATTATTGGTTGCCTCGAATCCAAGTTTCAAGGCATATTCTACTATGAATCCTTGTTCATTTTTCAGGACTATTCCGATGCCACTCCCTTCTCTACTAATAGACCATCGATAAATAGCTCCCAGCTTAGCTCGTCTTTACAATTTTGTTTCTTTGGGTTTGTATTTGCCTCTGCTTCAGCTTCTAAGACTTCGGTATCAAAGGAATATTCATATATGAAATCTACAAGTGCTTGTGCTTTAATGGCTAATCTTGCTTGGTACTATAACCCATGCTGACCTAATTCTTCCGACCAACACAATCGCCTAGAAGTTTCTGGTTTATGTAGTATTTTTTGTAGTGGTTGTTCAGTTACTACTATGCCTTGGTGTGCTTGCAAATAAATCTTGAATTTTCTTGTTGATAACACCAAGGCATATGCTATCTTTTCTATGGGTGAGTAGTTCAGTTCAGCCCCATGTAAAACTTTACTGAAGTAGTATATTGGTCTCTATACTGATCCCTCTTCTCTGACCAGAACCGAGCTTATAGCTTGCTCTGAAGTAGATAAATAGATAAGCACTTCTTCTCCTGGTAAAGGTTTGCTTAGCACTTGTTCCGAGCTGAGGAATGCTTTTAGTTTATGAAAAGCATGTTCGCAGTCCTCGTTCCTCGGTCCACTAAAAAATAGTTGCCTTCTGCAATTTTTTTAAAGAAGGGAAGATATTTTTCAGCAAATTTAGACAAAAATCGACTTAGAGAGACGATTGTTCCTGTTAGCTTCTGTACTTCTTTTATATTGTGAGGTGCTGCCAAATCTAATATTTCTTTCACCTCGTCTAGGTTTGGCTCAATTCCTCTCTCACTTACTATATACCCTAAAAATTTGCCTCCTTGTATAAAAAAGGCGTATTTTTCTGGATTCAATTTCATGCCATACTCATTTATGACCCCCATCACTTCGTTCAAGTCCCTAAGGTGCTCTTCGAAGCTTCTGCTTTTAACTATCATATCGTCTACATATGCCTCTAAGTTCTTTCCTAACTGGTTTTTAAACATTTTGTTTACCAGTCTTTGATAAGTCGCTCCTGCATTCATTAAACCAAAAGGCATAGAGACGTAACAATAAGTTCCTTTTTCAGTTATGAACAAAGTCTTCTCTTCGTTAGCTGAACACATCCTAATTTGATGATACCCTTGTTTTGCATCCAATGAAGATAGGTATCCATATCCAGCTGTTGAATCCACTAATTTGTCAATCATGGGTAAGGGGAAGGAATCTTTTGGACAACCTTTATTTAGATCTGTGAAATCTACACACATTCTATAGGTCTCATTTGAATTTTTTACTAGCACCACGTTAGCAAGCCAGTCTGGATATTGCACTTCCCTGATGAATCCAACTTTCATTAACTTGTCAACTTCTTCATCTATCATAGCCTGTCTTTTCGGACCGAAGCATCTTTTCTTCTGTTTGATCAGTCCATATGAGGGATCGACATTAAGATGGTGAGTGATGATGTATGGATTTATCCATTTTATTTCACTTGAAGACCACGCAAAGCTAGCTAGACGATCTGTTAGGAATTGGTAAGCCTAAACCTTTTGTTCACTCTTTAGGGAGGAGTTAATCAATAGGCACTTTTCCAATCCCTCTCCCCCTATTGGTATTTTTTTCAGTTTCTCTACTAGTTCGGTCTTCTGTTTTGAAATTCTATGTGCTGGTTCAACAAGAGCAACCTCTTCTGACAAATACGAAGTGGATGTCTTTTTCTGCCTTTTCCTCTCTGGATCACCTCGGTCTTGTGTTCCATAGACATATATTTTCCTCCATCTGGGTTAGGGATGGTCATCTTTAATTGTCTAATGTTGGTCGAAGCATTTAGATCATATAAGAGAGGCCTTCCGATCACAATGTTATAACTTAGTGGTAATCTTACCACCACAAAATTGGCCATCATTGTCACACATTCTGGGGTAGAACCTACCGTAACAGGTAACCTTGCAATCCCAACTGATGGTATTCCTGTGTCATCAAAAGTGCGAACTAGGTTTTCGATTTCTTCTAAATCACTCTCTTTTAACCTCATTTTGGCATATGCTTCGGCTGTGAGCAAGTTTACTGAACTGCCATTATCAACAAGCACTCTTTTTACTAAGAAATTGGCTACCATTGTCTGGATGATTAAAGGATTTGAATGGGGGTGTCTTGTTTGGCTCCCATCTTCCCTTCTGGTTGGTACTGAGCACCCATTGCAAAAAATGAACTCAAGCTCCTCTCTCCTTCTTTGGGAAGCTTTACACTTGCTTTTGTTCATCGCTACTTCGTCTGGTCCACCGGTCAAGCAATTAATGATTTCTATTGACCCATCATTGATAGTTTGCTCTCATTTATCCTTGTTTGCTTCGACTTGATTTCCATTGTTGCCTTTCACAAAATTTTTTAAATATCCTTGGTTGATCAGTCTCTCAATTTCCTCCAGTAACTTTCTGCAATCATTGTTATTGTGACCATAGGCATTATGGAACAAGTAGAATTTATTTTTGCTTGGTCTATTTGGTGGAGTAAACATCGATTGAGAGCGAGCTCAAATATCTTGATCTTTGAAGGTCAAAAAAATTCAACAGGGCTCGTATTCAGTGGCGTTAACTTGGTTAAGTCTAAGGTGCGAGGTAGTCTGCTTCTTTCATTTCTTCCTCCTCCTTGACTTCCCCTGTTGGACTCTTCTGATCTTTTGGTTCTGTTCTCCACTTTGAAATTTTCATTTGCCCTTCTTTTCTTAGCAAATTGGTTAAAAAAATAGGCATCATCTTGCCTAATGTATTTTTGGGCGATAGCCATGGCTTCTTCTAAGGTGAGAAGTGCATGTTTATACAATGCTTTGAAGTAATCAGTATGGGAGGTTCCATTTTGCAGGGCTTCTACTTCCTTAGGCTGATTAAGCTGTGTAACTTTCAGGGCCTCCCTATTAAAACGAGCCATATAATCCCTCAGAGGCTCCCCCTCTTTTTGTGTTATGGCCTCAAGATATGGTGTTCATTTTTCCACTAGAATACTCGCTGTAAATTTTTGCATGAACTGAGTAGCAAGCTGTCTAAAATTAGTAATATTTTTTTCTTCTAGGCCATCAAACCACCTCGTGGCTGCTCCTTCTAGAGACTCTCTGAAAGCCTTGCATAGCACCTCATCCCTTCTTATTTGTAATTCTACTGCATGCTTGTAATCCATAACATGGGCTCTTGGATCAGCTTCACCACCATATTTTTTCAAATTCGGAGGCTTGAATTTGCTGGGCATTCTGTACTCTTGTATGGACCTGATGAAAAGGGATTTTAGAGCCAACTGGAGGTTTTTGTCTACGGATTTTTTATTTTTATCCTCAGCAATTTCTTCTAAGAATTTTTTGAGGGTCTCTCTTATCTCCTCATCCCTCTTCTGGCTGGTCGCCTCTTGACTGAAAGACTCAAAGAGAGATTCTCCATCATTTCTAGCCCTTTTCCTAGATCGTCTTCCTTCCTTTGCTCTATTATTTTGGCTATTTGGATCAGTCTTGTTTGAACTCTGAGGATGGCCTTCTTTACTTCTATTTTTGCTGGCGGTCTAATCACTTCGCCCTTGATTGGGGTTTTCTTTTTCATTATTATCCCCATGTCTGACTATTTCTGATCTTACTCTCTCCTTGCTTCTTTCAGCTACACAATCTTGATTGCGTGCTTCTGGTGGTGTTACTTCAAAGTCGAGCCTTCAGGTAAGGTCTACCCCTGGTACCACTTCGGTAATTGTATGAGTGTTGATTGCCGAAGTAGTTTGCGGGGTCTGCAAAGTGCTAAGTAGCAATTGTAAGGCCGACACAGCTTCGGGAGTTAGTAAAACAGATTGGTTCCTGTTCTAGGTTGGGACTATAGCCCCCAATTATTGTAGTGTGGATGTTACAATAGTATTTGAGATTCGTCCAGGCGGGGTGACGTGAGTTTCAATGTGTTCTTCCACGCCTGGGTGAATTTGGAAATTTCTAGGATCTCTGGGAGAATTTTTCCAGTTATTATTATCTTCTGATTGAGTCATACTTTTAGATTAAATTCTTCTATAAGTCACAACTTGAGAATATTAGGAAAGATTTTAATTAATCGTTTTCCACAGACGGCGCCAATTTGATGAAACTAATTCTGATTGAGGTGAAATCATTTAATCTTGCTTAAGTTTAAGTGTGAGCTGGTGTGACCAGTAAGAAGAAACAAGAGTCAGGTGGGCTAAGCAGGGTGCCTAACAAAGCCACTCCAACGGTCAAGTTAAATGATTAACTCAATTTAGAAGATTGAGGACAATATTCTGTATTGTCTGTGTATAAGTATATGTACCTGGGAATGTTGATTTCTTGATGTATTTATAGGATACGAGTCTTTATATGAATTGAGTATGGATTTCTTTGACTGGTTCAGATTAGAATGACAATTTGCATGTTTTCAACTTTTTATTTGGAAACAAACTTCGTTCCATTTTGGTTTGGCCTTTTCAGCTCTTGAGCTATCAAGTATATTGAATTTGACCGGACTCATCTTATTTTATAATTCAGTTCGGTATATTTTGTTCCTTATCACGACCGATGCTCACCCCTACTCAAAAATAGTGGCATTTTCCTTAAATCTCATTCTATTCAATTCTTTGGCCAACACAAATTTACGTATACGACGGATTTGGAATCAAAGCCCGGACAAAATTGACTTTGTAACTTTTCATTCTAAAATTATTAATTAAGGTCTTTGATAATGACCTTCTAAGCTCTATCAATAGATATTGCTAAGATTGTTGGAGTAAAAAAAAATTCTTAACAAAATTTCACAACTAAATATAGAGTTGGAGCAGTGGAGTGATAAAATAAAACACTGGGCGAAGATTAATTAAGTAAAGCTAATTTCATTGAAATACTTCAAATACAATTATGCAATCAAAACCCATCAATGTAAAGTTCAAAAAATTGAAAATCCTAAAATCTATTACTGAATGTGTGTGTGTATATATATTTGAAATGAGATGACGAGAGACGATCAGAGATTTGAGTGGAAAAAATTGGTTGTTTTAATAAGAAAATGAAAACAAAAATTGGACGAGCTGGAATAGCTCAGTGGGTTAGAGCGTGTGGCTGTTAACCACAAGGTCGGAGGTTCACATTTGGGAAAAAAAAAAAAAAAAAAATGTCGGAGGTTCACGCCCTCCTTTTTAGGGATGGAAGCGGATCGAATATGAGACGGGTTTTGTAAAACCCTACCCGATTAAAAAATAAATTACCAGCCCTGTTACTCGTCTCGCTTTAGGATGGGGCGGGGTGGGTATACCCGTTTATATTTATTTTTTATTTTTTTTAATTTTATTTTCTCATATATATATATATTCATTTTTTTTTACATATTCATACAATATAATTTATATTTCACATAAAAAATAAATTATAAATTTTTAAGAAAAAAAATAATAAATATATATATAATCGGGTCGGGTTATACATTACCCGAACCCGACCTGAATCCGATTCGAGTATAAATTAAAAATTCGTCCCGCCTCATTTACTAAATGGGATGGGTAATTAGAGGCGGGTACTCGACGGATCGGATAAAATTGTCATCCCTACTCCTTCTAGCGTTTTTTCTTCTTTTTTTTTATTTTTGAAAATTAACACTTTTTTCAGTCCCTAAACTTATAATATTCCTAAAATTTGACATAATTAGCATTTTAATCTTTACTATTTCAAAATTAACACTTTTAGTTCCCAAACTAATTTTGATGGAAAGTATTAAATTATAGGAGACTAAAGCATTCTAAAATATAGTAGTAATTACAAAATTAAAGTACATTATATTTTAAAATTTCAAGGATGAAAGTATTATATAAACTAAAAATATTAAGTAATAAAATATAATAAAAATTTTGTAATTTTACAAATAAGAGTTAAAGTGTTGGCTATTTACAAATTTTAAGAACTAAAAATATTAAGTTAAATAATTTGAATTAAAGTATTTGTTATATTAAATCTCATTGGTGTTAAAGTAATTAATTTACCTTTCTTTACCAAAAAAAATAATAATAATTGTAAAATTATGCAATTTTTTTTTTATATTATTTACAATTAAAACTTAACATTTTAAAATTATTGTATGTGTCCCATAGGAGGTCTCGGCGAAGCGGAGCAGCCGACTCACAAATCGAGGCACATATATAAGACAATGAAATTATGAAATTATATATATGAAGGTTTAAAAATATGAAAAGGGAAAAGGGAGTTGCCACTAATCGTTAAAATGGTGCGATTAGTCACCAATTATGAAAGGTCTGCATTTTCAAAATTGGTCGGCCGTCGTTCACCTGTAGGGAAGATATTAACACCCTACAATGCCTATTTTTGAAATTGTATATATGTTGTGATCTCTGTTTTATTTTTTTAATGAACAATTACATTTTGGAGATTTACTAATTTTAAATTGAGTATATTTTTATTAATTATATTCAAATTCTTAATACAATTAAATATAGTTACACTAAAATGTCATATTCAATTCCTGGATACGACTAAAAATAATTTAAATGCAAGGAATATATATATATATATATATATATATATATATATATATATATATATATATATATATATATAATTCAATGAATGAAAAAAAAAATATGATAATTCAAAAAAGAAATAAAAATTTTGATGGAGGGTGAACTTGATCCTGAAATTCTAGTTTTCAAATGTCTACGTATCCCAATTACAAAATTTTAATTCTTAGCTAGGTGAGAATTTGTAGTGTTAGCTTTGTGATTAAGGCACTATGTAATATAGGAAATTTGAGATTTAAACCTATCTA
>CATKHJ010356138.1:0-11782 GCA_949750685.1 Vernicia montana | reverse complement strand
GCATTCTTCATTTGAGGATTTTCTTATCAAAGTAAAGTTATATTTGAGATATATATATATATATGTATATGTTAAAGTTGTTATAGTAGCTCCATGGGTGTTAAAAGAGTATTGTAATTGTATGTGTATGTAACAAGAGTTATATGGAAAGAAGAATATGTACAAGCTAATTGATAAATAATATGATACTATTGATGAGTATGTAATGAAAAGAAAAAGTGTGTATGTGCTCAGGTTCTGATCTTGAGATATGAGATAAGATGATATGATATGATATAAAATGTGATAATGTGATGAGATAATTATAGTACAGATGTATGATACTGTATTGGATTGTATAGCAAGTATGGGTTCTACGGGTTTTCGGTGGCCTTATACCTACCCATGCCCTAGGACCGTCACGGCTCAGAAGTTGGGTCATGACAATTATCCAAATAAAATATAAAAATCCATTCTGTGGTCATAATTTGCCAATCCACTCTAAAAATCTCGATTTCTGAACTCGTACCTCTTTTAGGCCTTTGGTACTTAACTGCCTATCATCCACCTATTTTTGTTCTAAGCTATATTATTAATGTCTATTAATATTTTTAATACAATCTTTAGAGTTCTAATATCCTATTTAATAATATTACCATAAATCTCCCTTGAATCATTTTCGATGAAAAATTGCGGAGTCGGAGTCCGTCGATTTCACGCCTAACATATTAATATCCAAACTCACGCTTGATTTAGTGTTTTGAACATTTTCCTTATATTTTATCCCTCAATTCCTTCCTCTAACTTAATTTCAAATTATCTCCAAGTCTCTAGCAACTTAAGGATGCTTGGGATGTTACACGAAATATGTAAGTTAGTGAAGACCATAATGTAAAAATTCAAAAAAAAAATTCAAAACACAAAAATAGTTCAAAGAAAAAAAAAATTTTAATTTTCAAAGATTCCCTTTCCCCACACTTAAAATACACATTATCCTCAATGTGTAATAAAAAAAATGAAAGGAAAGAGATACTCTCTGAAAATAGATGACACAAAACTATTGTTGTGGTGGTGGCAATGAAGCTTGGCCTTTACTGTTTAAAGAATGCTCCAGATGTTCAGCTCGATGCTCCGTTTCTCTGCTTCAATACTAACTAAAAACAATCAAATAAAAATATTAAACAAAACTAATAAATATTAAGAACATTAAAACTAAAACATAAACAAATAAAAAGAACTAGAAGCAATAAAAATTAAATTAGGTTGCCTCCCAAAAGCGCTTCATTTATAGTTTTGGGCTAGACTATATGCAATGTATTATCAAGGATACAATCGCATATGTGGAAGTGTTTGTGGAAGCTCATTCCTCAGCTTTTCTCTTGCAGGCTCTCTTATGCCTAAATAGTAGAGTGCAAGCTCCATGCTATATTCTCTATAATCTGAACATTTTGGAATTAAGTAGACTTCGCATGGGTTCTCAGATAGCTTGACACTCTTCACAGACACCTCATTTTTAACAAGATTAATGCAAAAAATGCTACCAATTTCCATTTGCTTTTTTTCCACCTTAATTGCCTCTTTTGATGCAAAAGAACTTTGATCATGATGAGATTTCATATCATATTCTAGTATTTCAAGTGGACTCTCCTCATCCTCCCAAAGTAGCTTCTCTTGCTCTTCTTCTTGTGCTTGTTCCTTGAGACATTTAAAAATATCACCCACATGTTCTTCTATCCTTTGGGTGGTATGTTCAAGACGCTGCTCATAATTTTTAGCTCTTTCACATTGACTAACTTCAATAAACTTCGACAATAACTCCTCTAATGAAGGCCCCTTTGGTCTATTCTTCTCATAAACTTGCATATAATATTGAAGGGATTCCTCCAATGTTGGTTGTCTTTGCTCAAAATAGCAATCAACTGATGGTTGTTCATAAATTTCAGTTCTTCCTACTTGGATGACTTCCATGAACTTTTGCAATGCTTCCTCCACTAAAGGTCCCCTTGGTCTATTTCTCTCACAGACCTGAATGTATTCATGAAGAGATTCTTCCAATATTGGTTGCCTTTACTCACTTTGATACCCAGCTGAAAATTGTCCATCTCTATGATCCCAAAAATTATCATTATGGTCCCAACATGTGTTGTACATTTGTAGTGGAGGTGAAAAATAATTTGGATAATTTGTTGAGATATGATTTCCCCCACACTGATCACATACCTGAAAAGGAAATTGATTAGAACTGCACTGCATATGTTCTATGTTAGATAATTTGGCAATCTGTGCTTTTAAACTCATAATTTGATAAGCTAGCTCATCATTATTCATGACAATTAACTTATCAAATAATCATACAAATTTATCAAAAGAAAAATTAATAACAAAAAAAAACAATAATAAAAAGAAAAATGAAACATGATCAACAATAACACAAAACACAATTGACACACAATAGGATAACATGAAAAATTAAAACATGTCATTTCAACTCCCCGGCAACGGCGCCAAAATTTATTGCCTTTGGATTTGACCTAGTCTAAGCTCATACAAATTTAAATATTCTCAAGTGAACGAATCGTATCGTAGATAACAATGAGTTCACCCCGAGATCGATCTCTCACAGAGTTGAGAAAATATACCTAGGTACAATTATAATTAACTTATTACCCTATTAATGCCAACAAATACCAAACTAAACACAAATCTAAATACTCTAATGAAATATAGAATAGTGAATATTAAAAAGAAATAACAATAATTAAACTAAAATTAAACAAACAATCAATTGTCTAGCATCAATTAAAAGGGTCTAGGATTTAGAATTATCCAATTAAAATTCAATGTTGGACTAATTAATTAAATGAGTTAATTTGCCAAAGTGAATAATTAATCAAGCAAGACTAATCTAGGCTAAAAATCCAATAACTTTCGTATTCTCATATTTCAACCTAATTAGAATTAACTAAATTAATTATCAAATATTAATTAAGTAATACATTTATAATTCATACCTAATCCTCTATTGAACCTAATTCCAGTATTAAATTTGTTTTTCAACCTTATTCAATACCTAGACTTCATTAATAATTGGCCAGAAAATTGATTCACAAGAAGCACAATTCAATAGAGAAAAGTAAATAAATCATCAGATAACTAGTCCTACCACATTCATTCAAAAGAAATCATCATAGCCCTAGACATAAAATAATTAGCCCATAATCAATTTGATAATAATCAACTCAATCAATAAATTAATCTCAATTATATTCATCATCATACTCAATAATCAAGAACAATAATATAAATTGAATTGAATTAAAGATTGAAATAAAGTTAAGAATACAATACTATTTAGGTCAATGAATTCTAAATCTTGATTCCAATATTTGATGCAAATTGATCTTAAATCCGAATAATCTTTGAATTGAAGCTAGGAACAATTAATTGAATCGAAAAATAAAATAAAATCCTAATATTATTTATGTACAGAGAAAGAAAAACGAAAGAAATTGGAACTGGAACTCTCCAAATCAGGCTCGGGATCTCTCCTTATGTTGTGGCGGCTGAAAAAGTTAGCTTTTATAAGAGATGGAAAACGCTAGTTTTTCTTTATGAAAATACCCCTGTTGAATTTCAAAACACCCATTTTCCACTTGCAAAACGCCTTTGTTTAAGGCTTCTTAGAGATAAAAACACTATTTTTTAATTCCAAAACACCCTTTTTTATTTTCAAAACACCCTTTTTCATGCTCTCTTTCAACACACCGTTTAGTACTAATTCTTCACCGTTTTGATCCCAAATCCATAAATTGACCTAAATTTTGCACAAAAACACACCATAGCATAAAACTAACAAAATAACATTAAGATAAACATAAAAATCACTTAATTAAACTAGAAAATAAACAATTAAACCTATTAAAACTATCACAAAATAAGACACAACACTGCGAACCCTTAAAATTGAACCCTTCTATACCTTATTGAGTCTTGAAGACAGTCCTCAGATCCTGGAAACTCAAACGGGTCAAAACAGGTCGGAAATGGGCCGAACAGGCCTGATTAGGGTCCATAACCGCATAGGCCCATGCGGTGACCGCATGAGCCTATGCGATCACTGCATATGCCCATGCGGTGACCATTTTGTGACCGCATACTTCCATGCGGTGGCCGCATGGATGTATACGGTCACAGGCTCCTATTCTATTTTTTCACATTGGAAAACGTGAAAACTATTCCTAGCCTCACTACCTATATAAACTACCCCCTTTTAGCTCTCAAAGGCACACTCATTACTTGCTAAATCAAGCTAACTGATCAAAAGCGAGCAGTTTTTAAGGCTTGGTTCGAAAAGAATGTGCCTTTTAGTTTAACGTTTTTGTTTGGTTTTGGGTGGTTGTTTTCAGGTTTCTCCCTTCAAATCAGTTCGAGGGAGTCCCAATAATGTCATCCTAATAGACGTTCTAAGGCTGTTGTTCCGCCAAGTCAAGAAGGTGAAATTGCGATCCGGTCATCCGCTTCGTCCATACGTCCCCAAGCCCTGTCCTCGCAAGGTATTTATTTTCTCTCTTTCCTTTTGTTTATTTATTTATTTTGATTGTTGTTTCTCGCTTTCTTTCTATTTTCTTTTTAGTATAGTTTAGATTGCTTTGTCTATTTCATTTCCCCCTTTATAGTTTCTTTGCATATTCCGTTTTCTTTTATCCCCTTTCTTTTAGTTAGTTCTTTTATTTTGCTTAGTTTATTGCTTTCCCCATTTTCTTTGTATGATCCCTTTATCCTTAATTCCTGTCTTCTTATCACTTTAGAAAGGCATGTTAATTAGAATCTGAATTAATTAAGTCGTTAGTCAATCAATGTTTCTTATTTGTTAATTTAATCTAAATTAATTAACAACTTGGTAAACAAATTTGTTTGATTAAAATTAATTAATCAACCCACCTTTTAATCAATGAACTGAAACATAATAAAAGGCTCAGACTAAAACAAACCCCCTTCGCAAAAAGGACGAACTACGTGGATTTTGATTCCCATTCGAAGGGATATGTAGGCATGCTTGTCTAAGGCATCAAATCCAACTAAAATAAACTCCATTCCTCTTCTTTCACCTTCTTCACATAGGTGTTGTCTTTTTCTTTATTTCTTTGTTTTGTTCTTTGATTATTAATTTACTCTGGGGAATGTGTGACTCTCCTAGAACCCATAAGGGCTAGAGGGAGTATCCCCTAATTTGGTTTATGTTGTAAATTTATTGCTTTCTTTATTACTTTACTTTATTTTAATTCATGCATTGTATAATTGCTCATGCATTATAATTGTTCATGAAATTCATTTTAAGCCATTGTGTATTAAACTTGCCAAACTAATAAAAATGAACCGAAAACCTAGTCCCCGAATCCTCTTTGATAATTGAGGGCTAGTGCACTTTTCCATTGAATAAATACTTGGAGTCATTTATTGGGTTTTTTCCTTAACTTTTCCCAAATAAAATAAAATTAAGGTGGCGACTCCCAAATCAATTTTCAAAATTAATCAATCCGAACCCGAGAGTCCCATCGTGAGACTGAACCCGAAAGAGCATTTCGATTTCCTCTAGTGGATCAGACCGGTGCTCGGGCGAGACCTCACAATTGGTGACTACACTGGGGACTGATTCTTTTTTTTATTATTTATTTATAAAAGACAAGTGGACTACCAATTGGTTTAAATCAAAGTTTGGAACTTTTAATGTATAAATGGCTTTCACGCATCACTTGCATAGGCTCTTTGCCTTTTAACCTAGATTTCTTAGGAAAACAATGGATAAAAAGTAACATCTAGTGGGCAACCTTCCTTAGGTCTGCTTACCGATAGTGAAATCATCCACCCCGCGATGTTTATGAGTATGCACGTACTGTTGGACCCACGTGAGGCTCTTTGACTCACATGTGGTTAGGTATATCGCTACTGCAGTATGACGGGTACCCAATTCTAAGCCACCCTTACCCTTTCATATAATGGATCTAAAACTTGGACCTTAGGTTGTATGTACCTTAACTGAAGCCTATGTTGCATATCCATAAAATGATTTTCCATTCATACATTCATGCATACATGCATAGACCCAAAGACCTTGAACAAAGTGGAGAGTCCCTTTTCCCAAAGAAAAAGTGGCTATCCCCAAACCCATGATCAATCCATCACAACCCAAAAGTATGTGATCGTCTTGTAACATGATTCCTTCCCCTATTTTGTGAGTCAAACACTTACCCTTCTCTTTTTGCTTTCCCAAGGTATCTAAGATGGTTGATGAGACTACTAAACTTCCTACAGATGCTGACCTAATTGAGACCAATCAGGAAGAAGAACCCATCCCGATAAGTTCAATTGTTATTGGTATTATAGCCTAACAAGAAAGGCAAATTGAGGCTGTAGAACGAAGATTCAAAATGGCCTTAGATGCTCAAAAGGACCAGTTTCAAGAGCGGACCCAATTTATCCTTGAAGAGGTCTGAAACATGATCAGCCAGGCTACCCTTAGCCCAAATGTCCCCCTACCTACTCCCATGAACCTGAACCAAACCATCCCCGGTTTGACCCAAACCCATACAAATGCTGCCTCTTCTTCTAAAGCGCCCATTGACCCAACGGGAAAAGGAAAAGCTGTAGCTGATGCTTCCTTCATCCCAAACACCACCCCACCAATCATTCCAACCACAAACACTATCACCCACTCTGCCACTTCTTCTCTTGTGGATCCTTTCCAAGGGAAAGAAGCTTCCACCCATCTTGACTTGAAGGCCCTCATGGAAAAGTTTGAATCCATGGAAAAAACCATAAAGAACTTGAAGAGGCATGATGATGCGATTGATGTCAGCACTTTAGCCCTTTTTCCTAATGCCAGATTACCTCCAAAATTCAAAATGCCTAATCTGGATAAGTTCAATGGAACCACCTACCTCAAGACTCACTTAAAGATATATGTGGGGGCAATGAGGCATTTTGGGGTAGATGATGAGCTCCTTGCTCAATTATTTCAACAATCTTTGACTGGAGCTGCAATAAAGTGGTTACTTGACCTGGACCAAAATCATAAAAGAACCTGGGATGACATATGTAATGCATTTGTCAAACAGTACTACTACAATATTAAAGTGGATGTCACAAGGAGAGACCTAGAAACTACCAAGAGTTTTCTAAAGAGTCATTCTCCACATTCCTTACGAGGTGGAGGACTAAGGCTGCTTAGATGGTGAACCGCCCTACCGAACAAAAACAAATTGACATTATTGTCAAAAATATTCTCCCAATTTACCAAAATCACCTCCTTACCTAATACCTTCCAGATTTTACGGTTCTCATTTCCACAGCTTCCAAAATAGAAGATTTAATCCAAACTGGTCACATCAAAGAGGAGTCTTCTACTTCCAGATACAAGAAGAATACTCCTTATCAGTCTAATGTTACCTCCTCAATAAATCAGAAAGGGGGGGAGGTATCAACCATTTCTCACCAACAGCCTTTGAGACTAGAAAGGAGAATCTTCACTAACCTTGGGGTCCCATTGGCAGTAGTCTACAAGAAAGCATTGGAGGCAAAAATGGTGAAACCACTTGAGCCTAGAGCATTCCTAAATTCACTACCCAAAAGCTATAATCCCAATGAATATTGTGAGTATCACCAAGGAGTTGGGCATAAAACTGATGTATGCAAGGCTCTAAGGCATAAAATCCAAGACTTGATTGATGGTGGGGATATCATTCCACCAAAAGCCAAACCAAATATTGCCACCAATCCACTTCCAGATCACCAAGTTCATTTTATCACCACTTATGACTGTAGAGTTCATCCTATCTTCATGATTCGATCAGCTTCTGATTTTTATTGTGTACTTGACCTGAGTAATTTGGTTGAAGAGATTGATGCCATAACCCGAAGTGGCAGAATCTATCAAGCACCCATCACCCAAGCCAATCAACCACCAGTACAACCTATCCCGCCTCCAGTTGAAAAAATAAAGGAAAGTCTTGAACCTGACGAAGACCCCATCCTCAAGCAGCTCAAAAAGACTCAGGCCAATATTTCTATTTGGAGCCTCATCCAATCATCATACCCCCATCACCAAGCTCTTTGCAAGGCGTTGAATCAATATCAAGCTCCAATAGACATCACCCCTGAAACATTGGTAGCTTCCCTCACCAACACTACCAAAGCTACATCCATTTTCTTCAATGATCATGACTTGCCAAAAGGAGAGCCCAACCATAACCATGCCCTGTACATAATAGTGATAACCCGATGAAAGACTATCCCTATAGTACTAGTTGATAATGGGTCAGCCCTGAATGTTTGCCCTTTGAAAGTAGCTAACTATTTGGGTTTGGAAGCCTCTGATTTCACACCCTTTGATTAGATTGTGAGGGCTTATGACAACACAAAAATGGATGTTTTAGGAGTAGCCACTCTAGAAGTTACCATCGGTCTTGTTACTACTCCCATTTCTTTCCAAATCATTGATGTTCCAGCTTGCTTTAACCTCCTCCTTAGAAGGCTCTGGATTCATCAAGCTAAAGCCATCCCTTCCTCTTTGCACCAAAAACTTAAGTTCCCTTACGAAACTTCTATTGTGACTGTTAAAAGGGATGGACATGGAAGAAGTGAAATCCCAAGCTCTAGGCCCATACTGGAAATTCAACTTGAACAGGCCTCCTTGCCATTAACTGGGTTCTTTTTTGATACAATACAATTTATTGAGGGAGAAGGAGGCAAGAGCCAACAGGGCATGAGCAGCTTCGTAGAGTACCCCATAGCTACTCCACCTTTTGGGCTTGGCTATAAGCCCACTGAAGAGGATATAGCCGAAATGGAAAGAAGGGCCAAGGAGAGGGTGGCAGCCTTAAGGAGAGGTGAGTCCTATGATTGGCCTATGTGTCCTTATTTCAAAACCCTAAATGGTTATTTTGTGAAAGAAGGTGAAGACTTCCCATATTGTGGTTTTCCTGAACCATGGGTCTGTCCTATTACCAAGAAATTGATACCGGGTTTTGAAATATTTTTTGATATCAGGCTAAGCATGGAGGATTGTGAACCAATTTTCATATTGTAACAAGATTGGGAGGACAACATGGAGGCCACTCTCTTTGAGCAGGTCTGCATGATTGAAGGTGAGGAGAAGACAGACCCAACTCATTTGATCCAACCAGCCCATAACCAACTTGACAATTGGTACCTTAAATGAGAAGATAGCCATTCTGAAGTTCCATCTTATCCAAAGTCTTTTGAGTCTTTTTCTTCATTTTTTTCTTTTAAGTTTGTAAATAATCGTCCCAGTCATTCTTTCAATTTTGATGTAGCCATGGATAATGATCTTTTCATCCGGAATAAAAAATTTAAATTTTCCTTTTATGATCCTATGTCTCTTATTCCTTTTTCATCTCTTGAATCTAATTTGAATAATACATTAGAAAAAGAGATAAATGAAATAAAAAATGATGCAAGCAAAGAACCAATTAATATTGGCATTGATGAAAATCCTAAAACAACATTCATTGCATCTGCATGTCATAACAAGGACGGCTCTGTCAAGATGATCCAAGTGTTTGTTGATTGTTTTGCATGGGCCCCTAAGGACATGACTGGGATTGATCCAAGTATAGCAATACACAAGATTCCCACTTATGAACATATGAAGCCTGTCAAATAAAAGTTGCGAAGACTGAAGACAGAATGGTCTTTGCCGATCAAAGAAGAGATCACCAAACAGCTAGACAATGGGTTTATAGAGCCGATCATATACCCCTCATAGCTAGCCAATATTGTTCCAGTTTTGAAAAAAGATGGCAAAGTACGAATGTGTGTAGACTATCGGGACTTGAACAAAGCTTGTCCAAAAGATGATTTCCCACTACCACACATTGACTTATTGGTTGACCGCATGACAATTTCTGAAGTAGTCACTTTGACGGATTTGTATGCTAGTTATAACCAAATCCAAGTTCATCCACCGAACAAGGAAAAGACTGCTTTTGTCACCGAATGGGATACATACTGCTACAGGGTAATGCCATTTAGGTTGAAAAATGTTGGGGCGACTTATCAGAGGATGTCCACTACCATTTTTCATGACATGATCCACAAAGATGTTGAAGTGTATGTGGATGATATGGTGATTAAATCTAAAATAGCTGAAGAACACTTAGAAGCATTGAGGCAATTCTTCCTTAGACTTCGCCAATATAACCTGAAGCTGAATCCTGCAAAGTGCCTCTTTGGCGCATCATCAGGAGTTTTCCTCGGGTATATGGTTAGTAAAAAGGGGATTGAGGTTGACTTAGCCAAATCGAAAGCAATTATAGAAATGCCACCTCCGAAGACAGAAAAGGAGATTAGAGGTTCTTGGGACGGCTCCAATACATTAGTCGATTTATCTCTCAGTTGGCTGATGTGTGTGGGCCTATATTCAAACTATTAAAGAAATATGCCTCTAAATAATGGAATGAAGACTGTCAAAGAGCTTTTGAGGCAATCAAAGAATACCTTCTGAATCCTCCTGTCCTGCAACCACCCATACATGGTAAACCATTACTGCTATACCTCTCTGTTACCTAAGAAGCTATAGGGGCAATGCTTGCTCAGAATGCCCCTGACTCCCACAAAGAAAATGCTGTCTATCACCTAAGCAAGCGTCTGCTTGCCCATGAACTCAAATATAATCAGATTGAAAAGCTATGCCTTGCCTTGGTATGGGTTTGTCATAAACTTCAGCATTACTTAAGCTTCTACACTACTTATGTACTTGCTGATAAGAGCCCCTTGAAATTCCTTATGGAGAGGCAGGTTCTTGATAGTAAGATGGCAAGATAGATGGATGTTCTAGCAGTTTATGATTTGAGGTATGTTCAGAGGAAAGCCATAAAAGGGAGTGTGATAGTAGATCAGTTAGCTGCAGCCCCTGTAGATGGTGAATGGACTGAACCAGAATTCCCTGATGAAAATATCATGGAACTTAAACCTGAAGTCTGGAGACTTTTTTTTGATGGTGTAGCAAACAACAAAGGTTATGGTGCTGGAGTTGTCATTGTTATCCCTAGCGGAGAAAGCTTGCCCATGGCTGTCAAATATACTTTTGAAGTGACAAATAACGAAGCTGAATATGAAGCCTGCATAGCCGGATTAGAAGTCGCTGTGAATATGAGAATTCAGTACTTGGTGGTTTATGGGGATTCGAATTTGATTGTGTCCCAAGCTCTCGGCAAATGGAAAATAAGAGAAGAGCGTTTAGTTCCTTACCATAAACGCTTGGAAAACCTTGCAGAAAACTTCCATGGACTATCATTCGACTATTTGCCCCGAGCTAAGAATCAATTTGCAGATGCCTTAGCTACACTTGCATCAATGCTGGATATGAGTGACGGAGAGATAATCAGGCTTGTTGTCATTGAGGTGAGAAGGGAGCCTGGTTATCATACCATGTGTATGAATATTTAGTTAGCGGATAAGAAACTTTGGTTCTAGGATATTTTCAACTATCTTCAGAATGATGAATATCTAGAAGGGGCAACCAAATCAGAAAGAAGAACTTTAAGGCAGCTAGCCAGTAACTTTATCCCAAATGGTGATGTATTGTATAAGAGAGTATGTGATATTATACACCTTAGGTGTGTAGCCGAGGATGAAGCTCAGCAGATCATGGAATGGGTCCATGGCGGTGAAGAAGGACCTCATATGAATGGGATTGCTTTAGCTCGAAAGATAATGAATCTGGGGTACTTCTGGTTAACTATGAATGAAGACTGTGCTAAGTTTGTACAGAGATGTCATAAAT